>CM076578.1:1158016516-1158252840 GCA_034641835.2 Pinus albicaulis | reverse complement strand
GGTTAAACACCTAAATATAACTGAACGAAGTACATATGTTTTAAACAACCGCCACCATTTTAAACAATTTGATAAGTGCTAAATCACACTTCTTATTAAGGACATAACTAATTTTTTATGATAGTGTAGGTTGATGTTGAAGTTGTAAAATTCTTGTACATTTCATGGATGAATGATAGTACAAGCCAAAAATGACATTATTATAAATTGTTAAACAATTTGATAAGTGCTAAATCATACTTCTTAATAAGAACATAACTAATTTGTCATAACAGAACTCTGATATATAAGCACAGTCTTCAATTCCATTGTTTTGTAGATAAAGTACTATCTTCACATTAAAGCATTTTATAAGGTTACTCTAAAACTAAAGGCTTTCTCCCATTAATGAAAGGCAAACTTTAAAGCCTAAAAACTGAACCTAAAGTGGCTGAACTTCCATAGGATTTTAGTCTGTCTGTTGAGTATTAACTTCTACAAGGTTTTATAGGCAGAGTCTATAAAGGGCCACGTAGCCTCTGGATCTCATCTTTTCTGAAAGGTGACATATCCAGTAAATTCCCCTACAGTCAATCTCTGGAACAGATCTAAATAGAAGTTCTTCATTTTAATATCCATAAACCACAACCACTTTAAGGCAAGTTGTGTACATGTGTAATTTCTCCCATACATGTGTCATTTCTCCCATAAATTCTTAGGAAAAGTTTTCAAAGCATGTATCATGTTGGCTTTCTCCCATTAAATTTAAAGCATGTTTTTGGTACTTGTGCATAAAATAATTTTGCAAACCATGTAAATTTAATTTCTCCCACAAACTAAATGCTTTCTCTCATTAATTCAAGGCAAAATTTAAGGCCTAAAAATTGAACCTAAAGTGGCCGAAGTCTCATAGGATTTTGAAATTCCATAGGATTTTAGTATGTTTGTTGAGTGTTAACTTCTACAAGTTCTAAAGGCAAAGTCTATAAAGGGCTAGGTTGCCTCTGGATCTCATCTTTTTGCAAAGGTGACATATCTAGTAAATGCCCCTATAATCAATCTCTGGAATAGAAATAGAAGTTCTTCATTTTAATATCCATAAACCACTACCACTCTAAGGCAAACCTTGTACATGTGTCATTTATCCCTTCTCCCATAAAATTTTATGCAAAATTTAACGCATGTGTCATTTCTATTTAATTTATCCCACAAACTCATAAAGGTGTGACTTCTGACATAACTAGTTGTTTTATTAAGTGCATAAAATAATTTTTCAAACCATGAAAATGCCATTTCTCCCACAAACTAAAGGCTTCCTCCCATTAATTCAGGAAAGATGCAAGCTCTAAAAGGCGGAACCTAAGGACCTAAGTGGTTGAACTCTCATAGGATAGTATCCCCCAAACTCAAGGATTTCCCCCATTAATTCAAGGAAAACTTTAAGTCCTAAAAACTGAACCTAAAGTGGCTTAAATCTCATAGGATAGTATCCCCCAAACTGAAGGCTTTCCCCCATTAATTCAAGGCAAAATTTACGGCCTAAAAATTGAACATTGTTTTAGTAAGTGCATAAAATAATTTTGCAAACCGTGCAAATTTCATTTCTCCCACAAACTAAAGGCTTCCTCCCATTAATTCAAGGAAAAATTTAAGGCCTAAAAACTAAACCTAAAGTGGTTGAACTCTCATAGGATAGTATCCCCAAACTCAAGGCTTTCCCCCACTAATTCAAGGAAAACTTTAAGGCCAAAAACTGAACCTAAAGTGGCTGAAATTCCATATGATTTTAGTTTTTTGGTTGAGTCTTAACTTCTACAAGTTCTAAATCAATATTTAAAGGGATAGGTAGCCTCTATATCTCATCCTTTCTTAATGCATGTTATTGAACTAGATGTGATTTATGCCATAAATTTTAAGGCAAACTTTCATGCAAACCATGCATGAACCATGTACATGTGTCATAAATCTCCCTTAAACTCTAGGCAATGCAATCTTTAACACATCTCATTTCTAGATGTGAATTCTACCATAAAATTTAAGATAAACCATGCACATGTCATTTATCTCATGCACATGTGTCATTTCTCCCATGCATTTGCAATAAATGTCAATTTAATATATTTTTATTGAATTGATTTTTTTCATGGATAAAAAAATCCACTAAATATGATTGAAAAATGGAAATTGTGCATAGATGTTTCTTGCTATCCCAATCCAGGGAAAGCAGTGATTACATATGTGCTTTCCAATATTTCGACTAGAAAGTAGTCCAAAGGAAAATGAATATACCAAGAAGAACAACAAACAATGAGGCATATTGTATTGCATTGATAGAAGGCTTGGGAACAACTATGGAGTATGAATCAAATGGAATTGTAGCTTTCACCAATTCTGAACTTGTGTGCAATCAGATGAATGGCATGTACCAAGTTAAGAAGGAGAGGCTAAAAGAACTGCATGGAATAGTAAACAATATTGTTAGCCAATTTCAATTTTTTAGTATAAGACATTGTACAAATGTGAATAAGATGTCTGCTGATCTATTGCATGGGACAATGCCAATTCAGGATTCATCTATCAAATATGAATTAATATATGAATTAGAATTATATGGGGCAATGCCAATGAAAGATTCATCTCTCAAAGATGAATTAGTTTTGAGACGCTCTTCTTCAAAAATTCAAGATTCATCTCTCAAAGATGAATTAGTTTTGAGACACTTTTCTCCAAAAATTCAAGATTCATCTCTCAAAGATAAATTAGTGTTGAGATGCTCTCCTTCGAAATTTATTGATGGACATTGTAACATATCTTGGATATGTGTGTGTTTTGTACTTATAAATGTGTTTTTTTAATGACCATGTGTGTTTTTCAATTATATACCAAGTGTGCTCCCACCACACCATATAAAGGGAAACTTGGTGAACTTCACATTTGCAACAAGTGGTGAAAGTCACATTTTTATAAAATTAAAATGCAGGGAATTCAAAAAAAATTTGTTTAAATGGAGTTTCACGCTTCTTTCTTAATGACAATGTGTTTTTTTCAATTTTATACCAAGTGTGCTCCCACCATGTAAAGCACAATTTGGTGAACTTAACATTTTTATAAATTTTTTTGCTTAAATTGAGTTTCACACATCAATTAGTGCTTTGAAAGTTGTGTTTTACATCATTTGTGTACACTAAATTACATTAGTTTTTTGAAATTTATTTTGAATTTATTTTAAATATTAATTTTAAAAAATAATTGTAAATGTCCACTGTAGATATATATATCATGGAGGATGAACTATCAAGATCAACAAAATCCCATATCTCTATGAGAGAGGGGGATCAGGGATCGAAGGGTGGTCATGGTATTTAAATATAATCTTAAATATCCATACATATACATACATGTGTGTACATATGGAATTGATTTTTTTATCAATTTTGTGAGTTAAATTAGTTGTTAATAAGTTTCATTTTTTATTTTTTAGGAGCCAAGAAGATAAGGGTGTCTACTCCATCAATGGAGAATGCCCATGGTTCATGCAATCATGGTATGGTTCATGAAATTTAATCAGTGAATATGTACATGTATTCATACATATGAATGTATTCTTGAATTGATTATAAATTCATATTTTTTTATGAATCTTCTCTCTCGTCTCGTGAGGTTGGTGGTGGTTCAAATTCCCTTAGAGGGCCATCAATAAGTGCTGGCGGGTTGCATGAAGGTGGTGATATGTATTCCCCTAGAGGCCAATCAAAAAATGGTCGTGTTGGTTCTCAACCAATCAGTGGTCGTGTTGGTTCTCAACAGGGTCGTTCTGGTTCTCACCAGTCTTAGGGTGGGCAAGATGCTAGCCAACCATATCGAGAAGGCTATCAATTTGAATATTTTTTTCATTCAATCTTTACAAATTTGTTTTCATGTGTTTTTTTAATACACAAAATTTTATATATTGATGCAAAGGCTAAAAATTTTGTTTCAAATGTTGCTCAAAAAAGACGTAGGGTAGAATGCTTCATTCAAGAAGAAGGTTGTCCACCAACCACGAATTATCTGGCTGACATTTTCGATATACCTTGGGAAACAAACATGCAACAATACACCTTATAAAGGTGTCAACGTCTTCATGCAAAATTCCAAAGAGATCTCATGGCTTTGACTCTACCTGCTGAGAGTCGAAAAAGCTTGGAAATTGTTACACACTCTTTAGGTGAACTAGTAGATGTGTACGGAAAGCTTGGGCCAACCACTCATACTTTTGTAGAAGTCATGAGAAAAAGAAAGGAAACAGTGATGGGTCCCGATAAATCGGAGGTTGTTAAAGAAAGAGTTACAACAACAATGGCCAAGTCTATGTTTAATTTCAAAGAAGGGCCAAAAATAATATGTTGAAGGTGCAATATTTCAAGCACCCTAATATAGCTCACTATTTGTATGATAGACACCTTGCGGCCTATGGAAGACTCCCATGGAACGACAAGGTTCCGATTTATTTTAAAAAATTATTTTATGCATAATTATTTTTGCAAATGAAACCCAATTACAATGACCTTCCCTCTGAATTTTTTGGTCCTAGGAAAGGTCGATTGTGTAACCGTAGGGGCGCTAGGCGTGATATTGAGTTGCCTCGCCCTGAGCCACCATTGGTTAGTTGACCTTTTCGTGTCAAAACTTTGCGGTTAGAGATGGAAGCCACTTCTCAAATTAGTCGAGAAGCAAGGGATGCCATCACTGACAATGTTCACAGTGGATTGGGTGGAGTCGATGTTTGTCTGAATAAAAAAAGAGAACGTGAGAATGCACGCGTTAATTTTGTGTATTATACAAATGAAGAGATTGACAACATGATTGTTGAAGATCTCAAAACATGCAAAGAATTTTCGCAATGGTTGGAAGGACCTAATTGTTCATGAGGAAGAGGGCATGGAAACGGTATGTGTTAATGGTTAGGGTTCAATTATTTTTACACATGTGCAATTTGTAATAAATACATAAATACATACATTTGTTTGTATACATTAATCTAACAAAAATGTATCATTATATGTGAACACCATTTGCAGTTGTCATGCTTGATGAACGAAGAAAATGTTAGTATCATGCTCGGAGCCTCTATTTCAAACAATCAAGATGGTCTCACCATCAATCATAAAATCAAGATGGTTCTCACCATCAAGATATGTTGCAAAATGTTAGTGTTTTTTAAGTGAACATGATCATGTACAATTATTTTTTATCTATTATTATATATATCAAAACATGATGAGATATTTTTAAAATAAATAATTGTGCACACATGTACATGTACATATATATAATAGAATGTTTTAACAGATTCCGATTCGTCCGATGTTTTTGGGATGGCGGTACCTTCTTCTTCTTTGGGAGATGTACCTTCTACTTCCTTAGGAGATGTGTCAAATCCACAATCACAAGTATGGACAATTTTTCACTTTTAAAATTTATGTTTTTAAGTTATATATTCCATCTCAAAAAGTTCCATTAAAAAATGAGATATATCTCTATCTTGTATTATTTTAATTTTTTTGAATTTTAGGTTTTTTGGAGATTTTCTTTTGGAGCCTCTCTTAGAAGATGTGCCAAATCCACGGGTAGAAGCATTTAATTTTTCACTTAAATATAAGTTTTTAAATTATAATTTATAAATTGAAGTTTAAAATTTTTATTATAAATTGAAATCTTGATCTTGAGTTATTTTATACTTTTAACTTTTTTGAATTTTATGTTTCTATAGAGGATTTATTTTCTCCACGAACTCTAGTGATGGAGATAGGAACATCCACACCATTTCAACCATTTGAACAAGTTGTCTAATTTTTTTTTTAATATTATTCAAAATAAGTTTATATGTATGCATTTTCATTTGAAATTTTTTAATATATATATTGTACAGATTTTACAGTCTACTGTTGGAGATGTTCATGTGGGGGAAGTTATAGTGGCCGAGCAACAAATGGAGAGACAACCTCATGAGGTATTACATGATTTTTTTTACATTTTTTTTTACACGAAGTTCTATATATTCTCACTTAATTTTAAAACATCAAATTTTAATGTTTGTACACATTGTGTATAGGTTCCCTATGCTTCGCAGAATAGCTCGAGGATTGAGACTTTGCTAGGAAATACACTACATCCATCTGTATTTTATGGATGATGCATATGCACTATTTGATGGATGATGCACATGAACATGTGCAACATTATATTTTCAATAGATTTAGTCTTAAATTTACTTTTTTATATATCTATTCTCATATAGATGCAGTATTATATAACTTGATACTTGATACTAGTGAGATCTACAAATTTTGGACATATTTTATGTGAACTACATTTGGTACATGTGAATGTGATATATAATGTTTTTAAAACTTGGGTTTTGGATGGTTGAACTACATTGGCATGTGAAGTAATGCTAAAGTGTTATATATAATTTGTTTTGTTTTTAAAACACAAGTTTTGGATGGTTGAACTACATTTGGAATGTGATGTGAAGCAATTTTGTGTTAAATAATTTGTTTTGTTTTTAAAGTGTTATGGTTGAACTACATTTGGCATGTGAAGTAATGTTACTTGATACTTGATACCTGTGATCTATGATGTTTTGTTTTTAAAACTCAAGTTTTGATACTTGTGATCTATAATCTTTTGTTTTTATACAAGTTTTGGATGGTTGAACTAAATTTGGCATGTGAAGTAATGTTGTGTTATAATTTTTTTTGAAATTAAAACATAATTTTTGAATGGTCAAGAACTATATTTGGCATGTGAAGTAATTTTGTGATCTATATTAATATTTGTCTTTTGAAAAACTCAAGTTTTGTATGGCTGAACTACATTTGGCATGTGAAGTAATGTTGTGTTATAATTTGTTTTGTTTTTAAAACTTAAGTTTTGGATGCTTGAACTACATTTGGCATGTGAAGTAATGTTGTGATCTATATTAATATTTTGCTTTTGAACTACATTTGGAATGTGAAGTAATGTTGTGTTATAATTTGTTTTGCTTGTAAAACTTAAGTTTTGGATGGTTGAAGTACATTTGGCATGTGAAATAATGTTGTGATCTATATTAATGTTTTTCTTTTGAACTAAATTTGGCATGTGAAGTAATGTTGTGTTATAATTTGTTTTGTTTTTAAAACTTAAGTTTTGGATGGTTAAACTACATTTGGCATGTGAAGAAATGTTGTGATCTATAATGTTTTGTTAAATTAAAACTTAAGTTTAGGATGGTTGATCTACATTTGGCATGTGATATAATGTTAAATGTTTTTATTGGATAGTTGAAATACAATTGGCATGGCATGTGAAGTAATGTTTTGATATAATAAAAAAGTTTTTAAAACTCAATTTTTGGATGGTTGAACTACATTTGGCATGTGATTATGATATTATGTTTTGTTTCTAAAATTCAAGTTGTCGTTTTCCAAACAAACAAAAAAATTCACATGAATATATGTACATGTAGAAATTATTTTACACATGTTTGAATATATATGTTAAAATGATTGAAGTACAATATATATATAGATATATATATAAACAATCATAAGATTCTAGGTCTTGTTAGATGCGTCAAACAATCATAAAATTTTAAAAATGCATTCTATAATATATATATATATATATATATATATATATATATATATCCAGTAAGTGCAACATTTTTCATCAATGCATGTATAGAAAAGTTACTTTCAATTAATTCCATTCTAGAACATGTATATCCAATATGTGCAACATTTTTCATCAATGCACATAGAAAAGCTACTTGAATAGTTAATTGCATTCTAGAACATATATATCCAGTACTTGCAACATTTTTCATTAATGCACATAGAAAATCTACTTTCAGTTTTAATTGCATTCTAGAACATATATATATATATATATATATATATATATATATATATATATATATATATATATATATATATCCAATACTTCTAGAACATATATATCTAGTACTTGCAACATATTCCTTGATATGCATAGAAAAGCTACTTTCAATGAATTGAATTCTAGAACATATATATATATATATATATATATATATATATATATATATATAGAAAAGCTACTTTCAGTTGATACTAGTATGCAGGTACCAAAACAATGTACATTCGCAAACACTTGCATAGATAACATGACAAGGAAACTCAATTTTTAGTTGAGTTCTGGAAGTCCTAAAACATGAATCCAAAGAGAAGAAATTTTTGGGTAGTTCAATCAAAAAAATTCCAATGGAAATCCATCTTCAATGATCCATACATGATCAGATTTTGACATTTTCCATTTCTTAATTTTCGTTTTTTTCTTTGATTGAACCTCTATCAACGACTATATTGACAACTTATGACATCAGGTTCATAGACTTCAAAGTAAACAAAATCCCCACTTTGATTAGTTTGTTTGAAAAAATAACATTTCAGTATAATAGATCCCCTTTCATATGGAAACCCATGATCATTATAGTTTTCTAATAATTTAATTTTTCGTTCAGTGCAACGCATCAAATAATAATTCACATTTTCATCATTTTTAGTTGGTGCAATTACATCAAAAACATCTCCGGCACATTAAAAAAACTTAACAAACTTATGTATTTAAATTTATTTCTATATCTCTTTCATTCAAAAGAAATTCAAATGTTACCTTCTCTAACGATATTAGAATCTCGATCACCATTAGATGATATTGTAGTCTCCTCTGATCGCATTTCTTCAAACATTACAACAGACATTTTCTCCTTTGTATTTAGCTCTCTTTGTTTCCAATATTTTACATTTATTTTGTTTTCACAAACGTCATTGGATTATGTGTTGTCGATGAAAACATGACAAAAAAAAGAGTTTTTTCTTTTATCCAATGCAAACAAATTTGTGGACAACTTTGTTTTAATTGAATGCAATTTTTAAGTCCATTTTATTGTTTCAACGTCATTTCCAATTGATCTATCTACATCTTCGATCCCAATATGCCAAAAAAACATATATATGGAAAATTCAAAGAATAATGTAAATATGATATCAAAATACCATCAAAGATAATCATTGTGATAAATGTACATTGTTTAAAATTAGATATCCAATAAAAATTACATTGAATGTACCTTCGCACTTCCCTTGATCGGTGAGTCTCATGGCTTAGAGTAGCGATGCACCATTGAACAAATTCTTTATCATCCACAAGTTGGTTTATAGAGGGGTTCATTTGATATCTTCGAAGTGCTCGTTTTATGCATGCCCCTACACCGTCATGTTCTCCTTTTCCATGGCTAGTCTCAAAGAAATTCCAACAATGTTTATTGTAGGTTTTCTTATGAATAAAACACAAACAAAAGAATGATGGTGAAATTTTAATTTACCTGCACATCCATCTGACCATATCCAATGTTCATTGAATTTTATTCCACGACTTTTCAAGGAGTCATAAATATTTCCAAAACAGTGTTGTACAAAATATGTATCATGTGTATGATCACCACTAATATAAAAGTGATATTCTTTAATAACATGTTGATTTTCACTGGTGGTTTCTATATGATCAATGTTTTGTTCAGCATGTATATATAGAATATGAACGAGCATGGAGACTTGGTCAGAATGGTAGTATTCACTCTGAAATTTTTTTTGTGGAACAAATGTGTAGTTTTCTGCAAAATCAATTACTGAAAAAATGGTCCCTGGTGGAAAAAATTCACGGTATTTTTTGAATTGCAAGTCTTACCATTGAGCTCTATGGGAATGCTTGGTGTTTTTATAAATTTCTACCTCAAACTTTCTCAAAAAATCTATCACACAAATTTCTTCTTCTTGTAATTCAATTCTTTTAGCCCTATTTGAAACTTGAATCGATGTATGGATATATTCATATCTCTTCCACTTCATTTTCATGTTGGTCAATGATTGATCATTTATATCAATACGATATTTGTTTTGAAATTTAGTCAAATTTCCACAATCATTGCATTTTTTACCACCAACACATTTCTTTTCGTAAAATAATTCATCGTTTTCTCTTTCACATAAAATTTGAGATATGAAATCACATATAGTGGAAGGAGGAGGTGAATCTTTCCAAAATGTTCTACCAAAATTAAGGAATGTGTCATAATATATCTCAAATTCCACATGATAATGACAACAACAAGTGTCATGTATAGTGATAGGTTTTACGTACCATGGTTTTTGTTGAACAAAAGCACTAATTGAGACATGAATTTCAATATTCTCTTCTTTGAACTTGTTGAACAACTCTATCTGAGTGGTTTCCAAGAAATGTTTTTCATGTTGTTCGTACCGATTTCGTGCTATTCTTCTTTGCATCACATCCCTTGCATTTGGCAAAACACGTGAATTTTTTTTCCAATATTCATATATTGTTTTTTTAACATTTTCTCCTAGTCTATATTTATATGGTTGCCTACAAACAACTCTCCAACAAGCGAGTTCATCATTTACATCTATTTGCAACCAAAATTTCTGATATTTGTGCAAAGTTTTTCATGAGGTTCCTAATGCTCGTGCCTTATATTTTAACAAAAAATTTTCTTTAGTACTTGATGAAACCACTGCCATATGTATTACTCTACATACAACTAAAACATTTTTCTGTCTAGATCTTCTAATTGAATTTATAGCACTATTTATATTTTGTATCACATTTTCCTTCATTTTTTTTAATCTTTTGTTGATTTTCGAATACCCAATAAAGTTGTAGCTTCTTTTAATTTCCTTAATGATAGGAGACCTTTCAACATTTGGGCTTGAACTGTCACATTTTCCTTTATGAATTACGTATCAAAAATGTGTTTAACACGATATCTTATAACATGGTCAACTCTTTTATCTCCATATGTGTGAGTGTCAACATTTTTTAACATCCCATCATCAACATTGATTACATCTGTACATATTCGAATGAATAGTACATAATAAGTTTACATATTCAATAAATAACTAAATTAATAAATATGTATAATTTCAGTAATTCATGCATGTGTTCAATATATATATATATATATATATATATATATATATATATATATATATACCTTGTGATTCAATTTCTTCACTTGAATTTCTTTCAACATTTTCACCATCTTCACTCATTGGTTCAATATCTCTTTCACTTTCTCTTTCAAAATTTTGTATTTCATCATCAATGTTTTGAGTAATATTTACATTTACATACCTACTTCAAATTCTAGATGAGGTTGATTTTCCCTTTCAATATTTGAGAGTGCTTCTCTTTTTCTTTTGCGATATTCTCTCGTCTCTTCTCTACGTTCCTCAGTGTCTTTTTTTCGATCATATTTTCTCGTACAATTCCTTCGATTTCCCATGATAATAGAGTATGAAGTTCAAAAAAAATTCTTCAAAAATTTAGACAAAAACTCAATTAAAAAAACATCACAAAAGATTTAATTTAAAAAAAAACTCATTTTAGAAATTTTGCAAAAAAATACATACTTCAATCCAAAACACTTACTTTAAAAAATCCAAGAAAAAAATGTCTTATAAAAATGAAACGATACTCAAAATATTTCCTTCCAAGTCCTGCAAAAAAATTTCATTTAAATAGTTAGACAAAAACTCATTTTAAAAAATCATTATAAAAGATTTACTTCAACCCAAAACACGTACTTTAAAAAAATGTCACTTCAAAAATACCTCCAAAAAATGTCCATTGAAAATTGATTCCAACTTCTTAAAAAATGCCACTTTAAAAAATACTTTAAAAAAGCCTCTAAAAAAATATCACTTTAAAAAATACCTCCAAAAAATGTTCTTTGAATATTAAGCCTAAAAAGAGTCCTTTCGAAATTAAACCTAAAAATATTCCTTTGAAAATTAAGCCCAAATCCATACCTTCAAAAAAAATGAAGCCCAAAAAACATCCAAAATATGTATCACATACTTACAAGAAATGTCCTTTGAATGTACCTCCAAGAAAAGTCCTTAAACCCAAAACAATCCTTTGCAAAAATGTCCTTTGAATGTACCTCCAAGAAAATTCCTTAAACACAAAACAATCATTTGCAAAAATGTCCTTTGAATGTACCACCAAGAAAATTCCTTAAGTCCAAAACAATTCTTTGCAAAATCAAACCAAGACCTTTGCAAAATCAGACCAAATGTGCAAAAATATGCAAAAATAATGAATGCTTTCGTGGCAATTTATATTGCTGCGAAATGTTTTTTTGGAGGGGCTTCGTGGTTTTTTCCGGTCGACGGAAAGTCAGGTAAAATTTCGACTGAACTTTTATGTCGTGAGACTTGACATGCCATTGGCGTAAAAAACAATTTGGCCAAACTTTTTTTAAGAGTTTGACCGAACTAACACGTCTACAATTATGCAGAGCCAAGCTCTGAATACATATATTCAACTTTGGACTGATTAAAATCCATGAAAAATTCTGAAATAACTGTCGGAACGAAGATAAGCATTTTCAAAATTCAATCTACTTTCAGGAAATATAACTTTTATGGAATTTCATAAATATTTACTAATTTTAATTAATTTTGTAATAAAACGGGTGCAAACAATTTCTGAAGGTCATTATGATTCAGTTAAACCATAATTTTGTATCTTCCAAAATACATTGTAAAGAAATTGAAAAAATTATGGTGCATTACATTGGTCCGTTTTCTGAAATGGGTAGTTTTTAGATTTTTAGTTTATAAATTATATGTTAAGAAATTTCGTGCGTTGCGAAACATATTCAAAATATGCAGTTTTTTCATATAGGTTCAGTTCAAAAAATTCTAGTAACTATGATATGCATTAGTTGGCTTTGTAAATATAACGAAACCGAAGTAGACTCTGTCTAGATTGTTGTAAGACATTTTGTTTCTCAAAAACACAAAGTTTCAAAGAATACAATAGTGTGTATTAATATGACTTCTTATGAATCCTTTGATTGTTAAAAAACACACGCTCAAAGAAATGCTAAGTTGACATATCAAATGTGTATAAAAAAATTCCAAAAAATAAGTAATAGAAAGCTAATAAATTTTCTGACAACTTTTATTTTTATTGCAAAATGAAATTCTAAACAAAAAATTGTTTTGGCTTGCAGAAAGTTGAAGAACAGAAAAAATGATTTTTTTTTTCTCAAAAAAGGGAAAAAAGTGTAACCCAACTTCACATTTTCCCCTTATCGCATTTAAGATTAGGTCATCACACATTTTGGGTTGATGTTAGTTTGATATTGTTAGAACATTTAATATTTGGATTATGAATTCAAAATATTGTAAATAGTTAAATAAAAGAAGTTGATTAATGAAAATCAATTCAAATGTGTGGAGTTATTCTTGGCCTCACATGGTATTTTTTGGAGTAATCACCACACCTATATGGAATCAATAATTCTCACCCCGGGGATCTTAATTGATGGTTTGGAAGTTTACCCACCACATCTCTATGGAATCCATAATTTCCACCATGGGTATCCTAGTTATCGGTTTGGAAGTTTACCAACACTTGCCAGTTTTGGTGTAACTTCCAAACCAATAACTAGGATCTCCAGGGAATTACCGATTCTATAGAGGTGTGGTGATTACTCCAAAAATATCAAACCACAAGTACCATTAAACTTGCAACTATTTTTTCATCTAATTTTCCTACTATTCTTTGTCTCCTATATGCGTGGTTTCTCTTTCTCCTCACCGTTTTTTGTTCTATGCGTTGATGATTGTTGGTGGTCCGACCTTTGGTCCTAAATTTAGCTTTCTGTGTCCTAAAAACTCCTCTACCTACTGTCCCAACGACCATCCATCAAAGCCTCCATCAAAGCATGGACAGATCTGGACGCAACGACCATCCATAGAAGCCTCCACCATTTTCAATTTCGAGAATGCCCTGGAATAGTTTGTTTTCATATAACAAACTGGCCCGACCTTCAAGAGGAAGATCCTTGCAGGGATCTACAAATAAATTACCGTTTGGTTGTACATCAAGAATGTATTCAAGTCAGTGATTTTTTCCACAATATATGTTGCCATACATAAACACTCTAACTATTGAGCCGACGAATTAGGGGTTTGGTGATACCAGGGCTCTGCATAATTGCGGTTGGAAGAAAAATAAATTATTTGGTGGAGTTGGGATCTGGAGGTGAAACGATACTATTTTTTTCTGATTAGGAATCTAGTTTGTTCCTCCTTTCAAACAAAAATATCTTTCATTGACATATTTTTGTTGAATGTGTTGGTCCTTAGAGTTGGCGACGTGGTGTTGAGAGTGCATTGATTTTCTGCGTTGAAGAAGCATGGAAATGTTTGTCTATTATATGCATGTACATTGTTCAAGGAATAAAAACTATTTGATTTCGGTATGTTAGTCCATGATTTATATATGCAATGTTGAAGTTTTATATGTAAGTTGAATTGGTTTCACATATGCTGTGACCTATTAATAGGGGCATTGTTGCATTGATTTAAAAATGTCGTGAGTTGTTTAGAGGGCCATTCATTGCCGCATTGCTTCCATAATAAAGTTGTCACTATCAATCCATGTGCGATGAATAGTGTATAGTGTATGCCTTGAGTCATATTAATGTTCATATTATAGGGTTGTGGCATATATATGAGTTTTTAAAAGGAGGTTGTGGTATATTATTATATATGGTTGGTATGCTATAAAAATTATATATGTGATGGAGATATATTAATGATTTTTTTGAATACTTAGCCACTCAATTTCATTACAAATTCATCAACCTTATGTTGTAACCACTAGAATTATTTTGAGGCCAAATCAGATTATATGATGCATTCACTCATTTCCATTGTGGGGTCATTCTCTCTGACAAAGAGAACTATCATGAGTGGTTCTAGAAGATAAAACACACCTTGATTTTCAATGAGTTGTGGAAAGGGGTTTGTGAAGGAGAAGGAGACAACACACCTGATAATCCTACTTTAGATAAGGAGCTTGCCATTTGGGAAAAAAGGAACAACAAGACCTATGCCTTGATTGCAACATCAGTAAATGAAGAGTTGAGTCGACATATTTTGTCATTTTCAAATGCCTTTCAAGCCTTAAATAAGTTGAATGAATTGTATGACTCAAAATCTAAACTTAAAGTTGCTCAATTCATGATTAATTTGTTCAATCTTGAATTGAAAAATGATGACCCTCTTGCCTTAGCATCATAAGTAAGATCCATTATGCCTGACATAAAAGCCACTTGTGTTAAAATATATATTCCTCTCATAGCTTATGTGAAGGCACTATATACCACTTATTCACATTATCTTGAGTCATTGCAAGAAAGTGTCAACCTTAAGGAGATTACCTTTGACTCTCTTGAGAAGAAATTTGCTAAGAGAGAGAAGGCTTTTGGGGAGAAGACAACTCCTCAGTGTAATGAATAAGTTGTGTTCCTTGCAAAAAAATAGAAGAATCATGCACAAGATTATTTTAGAGGAAGAGGTGGTCGAAGAGGAAGAGGAAGGAAGAATTTTAGAGGCAGGGGGGGTAGACATTTCCAAGGAGAAAGGTTTGATCTTCATTGCATACAATGTAATAGAGATGGACATGATGCATCCACATGTAGGCTTCCTTGTGGAAGAATTGAGTAGGAAAGAAATGAAGGAAAAGGTAAAACACCTGAAAAATGGAAAGGAAAAGCACCGAGTTCGCTCATTATATAGTTGTGGCACATTGCAACATTGGAGTAATTGAAGACTTATTCAATGCATCATTTTCTTCATTAAAAGATGTTTGGTTGATTGATTTAGGAGCAACTTTTCACATGAATTTCATGAGTGATTTATTTGAATAATTCATTGATAATGTTGATAGAGCAGTATACTTTGCAAACATGTCAAAACTCAAGCCATCAGGACTCGGCACCATCAAGCTCAAACTGCTTGTTCTTCAAGACTTTCTTCTACATGATGTTCTTATTTTCTTTGGTCCACATCCGCCTATAAGGTAACTCCATTCACATATTTTATGACAAAGTTGAGGTCAGAAAAGCATCATATCTCTCCTTTTCATGACTAGGATAGAAGAAGAAATAATTTTGACTCTGCAAGGAACCTCTACTCGTGCACAAAAGTTTTCATACATTTCTCACTATGATGAAGGCACATTTCCATCAAGTATTTTATGGAATGCTATATTTGGACACTTGAACTATGGCAATCTTCGTTTGTTGAAGAAAATGGTGTTATTGGTTTACCTACAATTCCTAGGAAACTTAAGCAATGTGATGCTTGTATCTTAGGAATGCACAAAAAAAAATATTTTCATGATTCTCATTCTAGATCACATAGAAAACTTGAACTCATTCATTCTGATTTGTCTGGCCCAATCCATGTTCCTTCAACAAATGATAGTAAATATATGATGACATTTATTGATGACTACACCAGAATGTGTTTGGTTTATTTATTGAAGAACAAATCTGAATCATTTGAAACATTAAAAAAAAACCATGCATGGATTGAAAATGATGCACAATCTCATATTGGCTATATTCATATTGATAATGGAAAAAAAATACACTTCAAATGAATTTGAAATCTATCTTCGCTAGCATGGGATTAAACATCAAACAACCATTCCCTATAATCCCCAACAAAACAGAGTAGCTGAAAGAATGAACATGACAATATTAAATATGGCATGTTCCATGATGTTTTTCAAGAACTTTAAGCTAATTTTTTAGGCTAATGTAGTTCTATGTGTTGTGTATATAAAGAATAAGTGTCTATCTAATGCTATAAAAAACAATACTCCCTATGAAATGTGGTATGGCCAAATTCCTTCGATGAGGCATCTCAGTGTTTTTGGTTCCCTCTTTTATGCATTGATACTTAAGGAACAAAGAAAAAAACTCGGTGCAAGGAGTTGTAAATGTATCTTCTTGGTGTATTCAAATACCTCCAAAGCATACTGTCTCTATGATGAAGTGAATAATAAGTTTATAATATCTAGAGATGTGATATTTCTTGAATCTTCCAAGACTGACAGTGTTATTGAAGGACAACTTGATCGCTTGGATAGATTCATACATGAAAAGTATTTCCAAGATATTGACAATGATATTCCACATCTTGAAGGGGGGATTCCTATATTGGATCAATCTGTGGAATCTTATTCTGAAGCACTCTCTCTGCCGCATGAAGCCCCATCCACTGATGTGATACTTTGAATGATGTGATTGACAGAATTGGGAGACTAAATATTGATTCATCCCCATCTCAGTAAACTGAGCAGCCTAAGACATCTCAGAAGGGTCCTCCAAAATGTCTGACAAAGACACTTGAAAGTGTTCGTCCTAATGAGGTTGGAAAGACACGAACAAGAAGCTCAACCAAATAGAATGGAGGTGACGTAGATGATTCTGTTTCACCTGTTGATATAGATTTTTCTTATGATTGTAAAATAAAATTTTCTATAGATTTCGAACCAAATTATTTCAAAGAAACCACTTTTCATGATGAGTGGAAAGAATTGATGCATAAATAATATGATGCTTTGATAAAGAATGACACATGTAAGTTGGTTTATCCTCAATTGGGAACCAAACCAATTGGGTGCAAGTGGGTCTTTAAGAACAGGTATAAATTGGATGGCTCACTTGAAAAGCATAAATCCATGCTTGTGGCAAAATGTTTTGCACAGAAGGAAGGGGTACAATATGAGGAGACTTTTTCCCCCACAACAAAATTGGATACCGTCCGGACACTCTTTTCCTTGGGAACTCAAAATGGTTGGAATGTCCATCAAATGGATGTAAAAAATGATTTCCTAAATGGAGATCTGAAAGATAATGTTTTTTTGTCCCAACGAGAATAATTTTTTATGAAGGGCCAGAAAAACGAAGTATGCAAGCTTGTAAAATCTTTGTATGGCCTCAAGCAAGCACCGCGAGCCTAGTACAAGAAGTTAACTGAGCATCTTATGAAACTCAATTTAAAACATTATGATCTTTATGGTGCAACTTTGTTTGTCAAGAAAGTTGGAAAAACAATTGTATATCTTTTTGTGTATGTAGACGATATTTTGATGACAGGGAACAATGAGAGCTACATTGCATCCATAAAGAAAGAATTGAGGAAAGGTTTTGAAATGACAAGATTTGGGTTATGTTCACTATTATCTTGGTATTGCAGTAACTCAACATACAAAGTTATATTTCTCTCTCAGAAGAAGTATAATGTAGATCTATTGAACAAGTTTGGCATGGCTTAGTGCAATCCTTTGACTACTCCAATGGAATATAACTTAAAGCTCACATCCAATGAAGGAAAATAATTTGAGGATGAAACAAAGTATAGACAACTTGTATGAAGTCTCAACTACCTGACTGTTACCAAACCAAACATTTCATAAGTTGTTGGAATCCTCTCTAGGTTTATGCAAAATCCTTGTGAGGGTCATTGGTTTGCTGCAAAAAGAGTTCTAAAGTACCTGAAGGGAACTTAAGATTTTGGACTCAATTATACACAAGCGGGCGACTTCATATTGATTGGATACTTCAATTCAAACTTCGATCGAGATAAATAAACTGGGTATCTACTTTAGGTTATGTTATGAGTCTTGTATTAGGATTTGTCTCTTAGAGGTCACACAAACAATCAGTTCCAACAAATTCCACAACTAAGGAAAAATATGTGGCAGCAGTTGAAGAAACAAAGCAAATTGTGTGGGTCAGGAAAATTATGGAATATTTGCAAGAGAAACAAGTACATTCAACTCCTCTTTTGATTAACAACACTTATGCAATAAATTTGGCCCAAAACCAAAATTTCCATGATCGAACGAAGCATATGAATACAAAATACCATTTGATTCGACATCATGTTGATGCCAAAACAATTCACCTACGACATTATTCCACAAATGAGCAAATTGTAGACATCTTCACCAACGCACTTTGAAGGGAAAAATTTGAAATATTCAAAATGATGCTTGGACTCACCAACATCCCTTCAGATTAAGGGGGGAATGTTGAATACCTAATGTTTGGGATTAGGAATCATATGTAAATATTGTAAATAGCTAAATAAGAGAAGTTGGAAGACAAAGGGACATTGGGAGATGAAACCCAATAATCGCCCTCTCCTTGTATGTATTCATATGCTCCCTTAATGCAAAACAATTCAAATGCATGGAGTTACTCTTGGCCTGACAGATATGCATTTATTATCATGATCGAATTTTTTTTCTCCCTTCCCTTATTTTGGCCCAAGGATTGGCCTCTCTTTGTGGTTTTCCATGTGTTAAGTTTTGGCTATTTCTTTTTTTTTTAATCAATTTTCACTCATAATTTACTATTTTCTCAGGCCAAGTATTTCTCTCAACACCTCAATCGACACTCTTCACTTTAGCTTTAATATTCTAGTTGTTTTTCTCGCACTCTTGGCGAGGCCTTTTTTCTCGATCCCTAGCATATAACAATGTTGCAACAAGGAGTTCCTCATAGGCATGATGTGGTGGTCGTGGCTCCCCTAAAAATTAGAGGGCATGTCTTTGTGCAAAGTCATCAACTTGGATATTTCTAGAGTAAAGTACACTAGAAATTAAGGACGAGCTCTAAGACATAAAGGGTGATGTTGTCAGTGTTCCTCCATGTCTCTTTAATTTGAAAGCTTTTGTACCATTTGCAACTTGAGTGCCTAACTCTAAGCATACCAACAATATACAAAATCAATAAAGGATGATTTTGTGAGTGATCCTCCATATCTCTCTAATTTGTAAATTGTTGTACTAGTTGCAACTTGAGTGCCTAACTCTAAAGCCACCCACGGTCAATGAAATCAATAAATGTAGACCCTTGATCTATATTAGAGGATGAAGTCTCTCCTAAACAAAATTCTCTTGCACATCAACCATGCTAAAGATAAGATTTTGCTAATCATTAATAATATTCTAATATAGTTCAAAAATATTAATAGTAGGTTGGTTGGCTAAAACTATAAAAGGTGGCTCCAAGTAACCACAATCGCATTGAACTAGTTCCCATCGAGATGGATGCCTTTGCTTCTTCTGAACTTTTATCATGTTTATGCAATTTTTTAGGGTTTCCCTATATCTTGGTAAAGCCACAATGCCATGTATTGATAGGCACTTTAATACTTTTAAAATATACAACATACTTTAATTAATTTTTCCATTAACATATTAAAACAAAACATATATATAATTTTATACATGTATTCAAAACTCTTTAACTAAATAACAATAATATTAATAAATAAAAAGTAAAATTAAAATAATATCACTAATAAAGAATAATAAAATTATGATGACGACGACACTCCCGAAGGTTTATTTTTAGTTTTTGTAATCTTCACAATCTAAATGGCAAAGCATTTTGGCATTGTTTAAATGGTCATTGCTATTGTTTAAGTATTAAAGTTCTTTGAATAGTATGTTTTTTATTTTTATTTCCCTTAACAATGTAAAGGGAATTTGGGCATGTGATAATTTGAGCTATGTTAGCGTCAGTGTGCATTATTACTGGTGTCATAATTATTGATGCTAGTGTCATGTGCATGGTTGGAAATACTTTACATCATAATATGTGTAATTAGTGTTTAAATAATGTTGTGTTTTTGTTACAAGCATTTATATAATATTGCATTCATGTATCTATAATTCATTAATGTATTTACTTATAATTCGTGTTGTTCTTGTTTAAATAGTATTGTGTTTTTATTAGGCGTACTTCGTATATATAAGGTGTCCCTTGCATTATTTAAATAATGTTACATTTTTGCATGGTAAGAATATATATTATGTTATTGTTTTAGTCAATCTGTATGATAAAAAAAACCATTTTGTTTTATTAGTGTTGCATTCATATTGTGATGTGTTATATGATTGATACATACACTATTTTTTTTTATAGCAGTTAAATATTTTAAATTATATTTATATAAATAAATTAAAGATTGATGGATCAATTTATTATATGGTTAAAATATTGATAGAGGAAAATAGTATATGGTCTTAGTCAATCCAGTCATTTGAGACAATACATTAATTTAAGAAGAAAAAAATTACATATGAGTTTCTCACAATTAGTTATCAACAAATGTCCCTCCATGCTCTTTATATAAAGATCATGGTCCAATCAAGTGTTAATCCATGGATCAATATCACCATTAGTATTGGGCAGAATATCAAATTTTCGATCATTTTATGTCCATAACTTATTATGACCATCAATTAAAATAACTAAAAAAACATATTAATACATACTAAGGATCACACTTTATATAAAGACATCTTAGACCAAGTTGATCTTAACTAACACCTAAGTGTCACTCCTAACATCTCTCCTTAAGAACGACTTAGGATAGGATTGAAGTAATTGCAAACATGACACAGTAGGTGAAGAAATTATGCATTAAAGTATATCCCCCCTTGATGACAACCTCCCGAACTCCTAACATAGAACACATTTTAATTTTTTTCTTCTATAACATAATTTTTGAAACCGTTTTTGATATCCCTCTTGTATACGTTGCTATGAATTGTAATTCATGTAAATAATGCTGAAATGTAAACATTGAATGACTAAGAGAAGTGGACACAAATTCATAGGTTTGAGGAGGATGAGTTGCTTGTAAACCTAAGCCACTATATTTATTTCACCACTTATCTCCCTGATAAATTCTTTCCATTGCTAGTGCAAACATTGAATTCAAGTATGGGCTTCTTGAGTGAAGGATGAGCCCATGCAGTCTCCATTTTTGTGGGATAGGTGGGTGTTGTCAGCATGCAAGGAAGGAAAATGAAGCAAAGTCTTACTAGGAGACAAGGAGACAATATGCAAGAGGATTCAAAAACAGACTGCGTAGTGGGTAATGCAAGTGAATGCAGAGTGTGGAATTGATAGTGGACGTGAATATGCTAGAGAGAAATAACCTTTTCTGATTTAGGGTAAATCACTCAGTCACAATACTGTTGTTTTCTCCTCTATTTTTCAACTTAAAAATAATCTTACTATATAGTGAACCTCTCTACACATCTAGACCACTTGTCTGCTCTCGTTCCACAACAGTAAACTAGAAAACAAACTCAGGTCATAATTTCTCTGTCCTCTGGAAAACCACACTTTCATGCACCAATCTGTTTATTAAAATTAAAACTGATCCAGATTCACAACATATTACCTTATACACCTTACTCCTTATCTTCATGCCCCCTTTTTTTTAACTTACTGAAACTTAGATCGATTTAGCTGTTCGTTGCGGAGGTGAGGGTTAACTTACAAGCGAAACCGTAGCGTGCAATGATAAAAAAATAACATGTAAGGTAGCGTAGCATCAACAACTGTATGTGTAGCGCCTTGGTGTATACGCAGTGTCTCCAAGGTATGCACAATGCTTATGCAGTGAATGCGTAGCGAAATGCATAACGCCTTCAGTGAAAGGGCAGTGTTCTCAAAGTATGTGCAACACATGCACAGTGCCTCAACTCTAATGTTAATCTGATGCTTCCTCTACCTGATATATAATCTCCTTCACACCTTTCTTCTGCTATGACATCATCACGTGGACTAGGTGCTTCATTCCACCATGCTTATGCCACGTTTACCCATCACTCGATCAAATAGATCCATGATATCTTCGTGCCTATAGACTTTGTCCATTTCAATTCCATCGCGAGAATCCATTCTCTCTTTGTACCCAGCAATTGAAACGAAATTTTGGCTTCCAGGATATCTGTGTTAAAATAATCAATCTTTTGTCTTTGCACAAACATAAACCAGAGGCTGAATTCCCAATTTCTCTCTTCAGCTTTGGTTTTGTATTCACCATTCGATTTTCACATAGTATTATAAGGAACAAATCTCCTTCGAACTTCAGCAAGGGTCCAACGTACACTTCAGATTTTAATTCTCCCAACAATTATTCAATTAAAATTTTACACTCTAGGATCTCACACAATGTTTTCTCGAATCCCAAATTTTTTCTGATCTTCAAGATGTCTTCAAATCTTGGAACATGTTGTGAAACCAACTCCAAAAATAGAAGGAAAGAGAGATCAATAATAATAACAATATGGGGGTTACAAGGGTACAACAATAACAATAAGGGAGTTACACTAACAACAATAAGGGACTATACCAGTAATATAGGGACCTAAAATGTTCCTCTCCTTCAAAAAGTGTTGTCCTCAACGCTTGAGTAGCTCCGGGTGCTTTTGTATAAAATTCTCATCCTCCCATGTAGAATCTTCAGTGGGTAGGTTATTCCATTTGATGAGATACTCTGAAATTGATCGATTTCGTAGTTGTCGAGTTCTTGTTTCCGTGACTGCTTCATGTTCCAATATGGTTTTTCCTTCCTCATCAAGTTCTGGAAATATTGTTTGAACTGGAAGTTTTTCCCCTATAACCTTTTTTAAGCATGAAACATGGAAAACTGGATGCACTTGTGAAGAAGCAGGAAGCTCCAATTTGTATGCCATAGTACCAATATTTTGCAACACCTTGTAAGGACCATAGTACTTTGGCGATAATTTATTATCCTTCTTAGCTTGCTTGAGGGACATTTGTTTGCATGGTTGTAGCCGTAAAAATACCCAATCTCCTACATCAAAACTTCTCTCGCTGCGATGTTGATCTGCCTGTTGTTTCATTCGATTTTGTGCCAAATTCAGGTTATCCTTTAAGAGTTGGAGAACTTCTTGTTGATTCTCGATGTGATCTTCCACTGCTTGAACCTTTGAATTTTCTCTTAAAGATGATGTGATGGATGGTGGATGATATCCATAAAGTGCCATAAATGGGGTCATTTTTGCTGCAGTATGGAAGGAAGTGTTATACCACCATTCAGCGAGAGGTAACCACTTGACCCATTGTGTTTGTTTATCGGATACAAAACAACGAAGATATCCTTGCAAACATTTATTTACTATCTCAGTTTGACCATCAGATTGAGGATGATAAGATGAGCTATGAGCTAATTGAGTACCCAAACAAGAAAATAACTCCGTCCAAAAATTTCCTATAAAAATGGGATCTCTGTCACTCACAATAACCCTTGGGCTTCCATGTAGCTTTTGAATTTTGTCCATAAATGTAGTAGCAACTGTACTTGCTTTAAATGGATGAGATAATGCACAAAAGTGTACATACTTGGTAAGTCTATCAACTACCACCATGATGACACTCTTTCCTTCGGACTTAGGTAAACCTGTGATAAAATCCATTGAAATCTCCTCCCAAAGTTGACTTGGAATGGATAAAGGTTGTAGAAGTCCTGGGGTCTTAATTGTTTCCACTTTATTCTGCTGGCAAACCAAACATTCCGCCACAAACTTTCGAATATCAGATTTAAGGCCATCCCAAAAAAATTCTTTCTTCACCCTGTGGTAAGTTTTAAAAATCCTGAGTGTCCTCCTAAAGGAGAAGTGTGCAATTCCAGAAGAATCTTTTGTTTTAGTTGGGAATTCTTACAAAGATATAAGCGATATTTGTACCACAAGGAATCATTTTTCCAACTAAATGTATCAGATGTACTAGGATCTTGCTGCAACTTTTGAATGAGTGTCCATACATCTTTGTCCTTCTTCCATTCATCACTTGCTTCGGTTATCCAATCTGGTTGGATAATAGAAATGGCACAAAGCAATGCTTCCACCTCTTCATTCTTTCTTGAGAGTGCATCTGCAACAACATTAAGCTTTCCTTTTTTGTAGATTATTTCAAAGTCATAACCCAACATCTTTGTGACCCATTTTTGCTGCTCTTTAGAAGATAGTCTTTGTTCCAAAAAGTGTTTAAGACTATCATGATCAGTTTTTACCTTGAAGTGTCTTCCCATTAGGTAAGTTCGCCATTTCTTTAGTGCATGCAGTATTGCTAACATTTCCTTCTCATAAATAGGTTTTTGTAAATAATTTCCTTTGATTTGACGACTTTCAAAAGCAATGGGTCTTCCTTCCTGCATTAAAACTGCACCAATTCCATTTCCTGAGGCATCACATTCCACAATAAAGGTTTTTGTGAAGTCTGGCGTAGCTAAGACCGGTGCTAGGCACATTGCCTCTTTAAGATGTTCAAGGCCTTAGTTGCTTCAGGAGTCCATGAAAATGCATCTTTCTTCAATAATGTTGTTAGAGGTGCTGCTATTCTCCCATAATTCTTAACAAACTTGCGATAATACCCTGTTAACCCGAGAAATCCTCGCAACTGCTTTATGGTTGTGGGGACTTTCCATTCCTTAATGGCTTTAATTTTGTTAGGGTCTGCTTTAACACCCTCGTGAGATACAATATGACCCAGATATTCCACCTCTTGTACTCCAAAGAAACATTTGGATGTTTTTGCATATAATTGTTTCTCCTGCAATAGTTTGAGCACCCTGTCAACATGTTGAACATGATCCTTCTAAGACCTGCTGTAGATTAGTATATCATCAAAAAATACTAGCACAAATTTTCTAAGGAAGGGTTTGAAAAATGGAATTCATCAACCTTGAAATGTACAAGGTGCATTGGTAAGGCCAAAAGGCATGACCAAAAATTCATAACGACCCTCATGAGTTCGAAATTCTATTTTCGGAATATCTTCAGTCTTCATTCCAATTTGATGATATCCTGAATGAAGATCCAACTTGGTAAAATAAATTGCTCCATGTAATTCATCTAATAATTCATTAATCACAGGAATAGGAAATTTATCTTTAATAGTGAGCTTATTGAGCTCCCTATAATCTGGACACATGCGTCATGATCCATCTTTCTTTTTCACCAATACTACTGGAGCAGAGAAAGAAATTTGACTGGGTTGAATTATACCAGCCTCTAACATTTTTGCAATCATACGTTCAATTTCGCTCTTTTGGACATAAGGATATCTGGAAGGTCTGATGTTTGGAGGAACACTTCTTGGAATCAAATGAATAGAATGATCATGATCACGAATAGGTGGGAGTCCTTTGGGAGTATCAAACACCTTGGAACGATTGTCCAAGAATTTTTGGAGATCAGGAGAAATAGATGATTTTGATGTTGGAACTTCTAGTGAGCATAATAGTGCAATTACGCCCTGTTGTTCTTTCTTCAAAAGCTTTGTCATGACATTAGAGCTTATTATATTTCCTGGCTTCCCTACAATACCCCGTAATTCGATTTCCTTTCCTTCTGAAAAAAATTTCAAGAAAAGTTCTTGAAAATTAAAAGCTACCGTACCCAAAGATTGTAACCATTGTACTCCTAGTACAATATCAGCACCTCCCATTGGGATGGAAAGCATTGGAATATTAAATACATATTCTCCCATGGCTATATTAATATTATGGCATTTTCTAGAGCAATTTATAGTTCCTCCATTTGCAACCATCACTTGAAATTCTGGTGCTGGGTATAGGAAATAATTAAATTCCTTGGCTACCTTACAATGAATAAAATTATGGGTACTACCCGAATCAATCAACACTATTAAATTTTTGTTCTTGATATGTCCTTCTATCCTGAGAGTTTAAGGAGTGGTAATTCCTGCCAATGCATTACATGATATGGTCGAACTCATTTCTTCTTCTTGTAGGGTTTCTTCCTGGTGCATATCCTCTACTTTTGAAGTTTCTTCTTCATTTTCTTCCTCCTCTTCACAATCTATGTAAAATAATTTCTTCTCAGTGCACTTATGACCTTTAGTGTATTTTCTATCACAACTGTAGCAAAGCCATTTTGCTCTTTTTTCTTCCAATTGTTGTGGTGTCAACCTTGTAGGTTGTGGAAGTCTAGGAGTAGCAACACTTCCATCTTTGTAGATGTGAGTGGTAGGCTTCCTTGTCGCTAAAATTTTACATTCAATTTTTCTTGCCAATCTGAATGCCTTCTCCAATGAATCAGGTTCCCAAACACGAACTTCATGTTGGATGTTATCCTTTAAATTCCCTATGAAGACATCAATCCTGTGTTCCTCTGGAATATTAGTTACCCTTATATTCAATTTTTGGAAGTCCTCAATGTGCTCTGCCACTGAACCCTTTTGTTTGAGATTTATCAATAGGCTAAAGAAGGTGTTTCTCTTTGTATCCTCATAATGTGTTATCATTTCCTCCATAAAAATTGACCAAGTGACAATTTTTTTCTGGGAGCAAATCCATCGATACCATACAAATGTATTTTGTTCTAAATGTAAAGTTGAAATGCATACCTTTTGTGTGTTTTGCACATTATTGAGATCAAAATATTGCTCCATTTGTAGTATCCATGTTACAGGATCCTTGCCATTAAACTTCCTCATATCCATCTTTGGAATATGGTGGTTCTTCAATCCAACATTAGAATTTATGAAATCATGATTAACATTTATTTTGTTCTCATCATGAGTTTCCTCTACTATCTTTTTCCATTAGGAATCATTTCTTGTATCAACTTTGTCAAACCTTCCATGTCTGCTTTTAGATCATTCTTCATGTTTTCCGTGTTGTCTTTCATTTTTTCTTCCATGTCCTCCATATTACTTCCACGCTATCCATCTTGGATTCCACTCCTTTCTTAAAACCATATATATTATTCTTCAAACCATCCATCTTCGCTTCCATGCCTTTCTTCAAAACTTCCATTTTATTTTTTGCTGCTCTTTGCGAGAGCGCAATTTGGTGCACTTGCTCTTGTAATTTTGATAGATCATGTTGCATTTCTTCATCTTCATGAGTCATAGTAGAGTATTCTAAGGGCTTAATGGGTGTTGACTTATTTTTAGGAGGAATGTCGAAACCCAACACTGAAATACATGCTAAATAGGCCCTTGGAATCACTTCAAACTGATTTTTTACACAAGACTTATGCAAATCGGAAAAAAATACACACACCTTTTTCTTGCTTTTGAGGAGCTCGATATTGAAACTGAATTATCTCTGTGATTTCGGATCTTCGATATCTAAAATTTTTCCCTAAGGTAGCCCTCTAAATTCTCTTTCAAATGCCACAGGTTTGACCTGATTTGGATTCTTCAAGGCAAAGTTATGTCCAATCTCCCACAATGACCTAATTATGGACTGGTTCAGTAGAGAGAACTTGTACGAATTGCCACATGTCGCTGTTTTGTCCTTCGGCTGCGAAATTGATAGACCAGAAACTACATTCCATGTACTTACAGCCACTTTTTACATAATTAGAATCCGATGCTCAGAGATAGAGTTATGAAGATTTTCCCACGATCACCTCTTTACGATGAAATTCGGGAGCCTGAAAAATCCCTAACTTCCACAGACCATATCTCCAAAAATTTTGCGAACCAAGCTCTGAAATTGTGTGACGATGTTGCTCAGGATTTCGGCTTCGTGCCCTAAACATTTAATCTTCTAAAACATCGTAGAAAAAAAGTTATAGTGAAAATTCCATGATGACCTGTTTGGAGAAGAGAAACACTAGAATCCAAAGCTCTGATATCAAATGTTGTGAAACCAGCTCCAAAAATAGAAGAAAAGAGATATTAATGCCTAAGAAATAAGCCAATTCAAGGGGGAAACCTCTAATACATTACATAAATGAAAAATTCTTGGATGATACAAATGAAAAAACCTCCTTTCTATATATAGGAGTCCATGGGGCCACAATGTAATCCTAGCCAACCTAACAATAATAATTTAAGGGCACAATAATAAAAATATGGGGGTTACAAGGGTACAACAATAACAATAAGGGGGTTACACTAACAACAATAAGGGACTATACTAGTAATATAGGGACCTAACAGAACATATTTCACCAAACCCTTGCTAAATCTATGCAACATTATCTCAAGGCAATCACATGTGAGAGATGCGCGTTAAATCAGTCACAATGGTGCTCTGCCTATGTTTCTACAAATGTATACTCAACTGAATTGAATGTTATAGTTTCCAATAATGGAACTTTGATACCTTTCAACATTAAATATTTATGATCCTCTCCAATCATGTCGACTACGAGCTTAGTCGCACTTGCATTTGCTAAAACTAATCCTTCAAGATTAAATATCAAATAGTTACCACATAAAAAATGCGTTCAAAAAACATATATATTAATTCCACAGAAATAATATTTCTATTATTTACACAAATTTCACTCAACCATTTCATGAGAATGTATTACATCATAACACTATGTCAGGCTTTCTCAGTAGCCCGGTCTTCAAATTAAGTTGGCTGCTCACAATCTACCTCATCGATCTGGCTCTACTCTCCTACACCTGCTTAATGCTTTTGAGGCTTACAAAAATGTATATAAAAGGACTTTGAAACAAATTTTAGTTCAAATCCTACAATCCTTCTAACTAATCCAAAAAATCCTCTTGAATCCACAAAATCATGAACTAAATCCTAAAATGTCTAATGCCACTTTTAACTGAACTAATCCTCTATTCTAGGATTGCATAATCCCTAAGATCTCTGTGAGATATTCACAAGTCAAACACCTCTCACATTCTCACATAATTTATTAAAAAGATACAAATTTATTATTCATAATTAAACACATCACACCCCCTATGTCAACCAAATATACAATGTTTTTCTGAGCAGAATGCTCCTGCATCAAACTCCCAAGGTTGAAAGAAAATCATGATATCCAGATCATGTGTCTCCAATCGATGTCCTCTTGGATCCCAGACTTTGTTTTGTAGTGATCTCTTTGCTTCATTTAAGTGTTGTTCATGTACCTTACTATCTTTTCTTGCTACTCCTCGTTTCCATATCTTATGCTGTAGTGTTCCACTGTCCTTACTTTCATCATTCGTCACTTTCCATTCAACTTTACAGTGGATTACTTGCTTTGTCTTGTTATATATTTTCTTAGGAACTTGCAATAATTTCCATAATTCATCTATGGCCTCTTGCAACTCAGTTTTTTGCTGTAAAAAAGACCTTATTTTCATTGTTCTGCACTTTGTTGCACTCTGTCCATTTATCTTCAAACTACTGATTACCTTCTTCAATATTTTTTTCTTCAACTTATGCTATTATTCTTGAGATTGCTCTAGATATTGCTGTAGATATTGTTGCCACCCAAACTTCCTGAATATCCTTGAAGATATCTCCCTCTGCAATATCCAATTGTTTCTCCTTGTCTGCAAATTTACTTTCAAAAAGTAAATTTCTTTCCAATTCCCTGGCTGCAATAACATATTTACTCGCATTTCTCTAAATATTAGTTAACATAAAGTAGTTTAGCAAACTAATATCTACTTTTGTCTCAGCCAAAACTTGAGACATTCTTCAATCAATGTCTATAATCCCTTTCTCATGCTCATATGCTTCTAGCAAACAGTTTAACAATTCACTTTCTACCCGATTCCTTTTAAACACCTCATCATTATGCCTCTTATCAATTCCAACATAACTCCTCCTTTTCCTTAACAACAACCCATAATTGTCCTTCAACTCCTTGACTAATCATGGTAGTCAATTCAGTCTCCTTCAGTTCTAAGACTGATTATTCTTTAGCATGAGACATATCTGTCCCATCTTCCTTTACATTTCTATTCTTCTCTTTGTCACTGTTATGTGATACTTCCATATGTCCTTCTTGGCTAACTCAATATTCCTCATTCACATCTCTACCTATGCATTATTCAGGAAACCTCATTTCTTCATCAAAATTACTAAAACTTAAATCATTTACCTTAGGTCGCAATCCATGGCTTGACTTAGACTCCTTTAATAGACTTTCTAACAATAAAATCTCTTTGTTAGCTTCCTCAAGATTTAAATTTGTATGCTTGATATCTTCCTTCTCTTTTGCTTGATTTTGGCTACCCATATAAGCCAAACTCCCTTTACTTACAACTTTAGCAGTATGCTGAAAAGAAATATTTTCCTCCAACTGTGTATGAGCTTCCTCATGAGACCTAATTGTCTCATCCTTCTTCTTTAAAACATAATTCAGACTTTGTCTCTCCTCTTTCTCCTCTTTGAAAATACCCAAAGATTGTCCAGCATCATGTATTACACTTGCAAACATACACAAATTGTTAATTTCAAAAATCATAAGGCTCATTAGCCTCAACTGATGGTTCAAACATCATTGCTCCATCTTCAAGTTCACAAGGAACTTTTTCTTCTCTAGCAACTTTGTTTTACTGTAGCTCAACTCATTTGAGCTTCTACAACCTCAACTAAACATCCATTATCTGTTCAAGCTTCCTATGATCCTTTATTAACTGAGTATTCACCTGATGCTCTCTCTTCTTTTGTAGCATGTGCCATTTCACCTTCTTTCACATTGCATAACCATGCCTCTGGTCTTCTTTACTCCTTAGAAATATCTCCATCAACAAAGTAAGATGGATTCTTATCTTAGCCTTTTCTCTCTCATACCCTTAATTATTCATCTTGCTTCCCATGCCATTTTCTTTGGGATCTTTCTTCACTATTCCTCTGATGTGGCTTCTCTCTGAACCTCTGCTATGACTATCAGTAGTCACTATTCTATCTCTTGTGAACTACATCTGTTCACTTGTGAATTGCACTAAGCCTCTCTTTCTCAACAAGTCTTCAGACCTGTTGCAAGTGCCTCACCAAGCCTTCTCTCCTTAGAGATCGGTATTTTGGCAACACTGGTTCTCTATTTTTGGAACCTCTATTGAGAAACTCCTTTGCTCCCTGGCTTTTGAAATTCCACTTCCTTCTGAGAACACTCTTGTTCTCTCTATCCAACCTTCAATTGGATTCTTCAGGTTCACCGCCATTTTTCCCCAAAGTCTTTCATTCACTTTGTTCTTTAGAACACATACAACTTCCCCTACCTGTCTACTTATATCAATACACAATTTTTCTTTAACCTGCAAAACTCAAAACAAAGTTAATATAAAACACTACTTGTACGATTCACAAGAAAGTCTGCTTCCACTCTTCAACATTCGAATGGATCTCCATTCTTCATGAGAAATCAACCATCTCTTTGTCATATTTTCCTGTCTGACTTTTCTTCTGCATCCTTCATCAACTACTTCTCAAAAAACTTTACCTCATCTTCTACTACCTACACTCCAAATAATATTATAAATAAATACCATTAGCATATCAGAGCTTAACAGACCTGCTCCATGCTATCAAGATTTTGAAAGCTTGTTGCTGCCAAATTTTCACGGCCACTTTAAAATGCTTCTGCTCATCTTCCATATCTGGCTAATATATCCTCTTTCCATTGCATGTAACTACTTCTACAAAAGTATATTTCCTTCTTATCAAGAACTTATTTTTCCTCCTTCAGCTCTAAGCTTCTTCTTATCCTGCATATAAAATATTTTAATTCACAAAAACTTCTCTATATACCTTCTTTCTGTCTCCAAAAGAGCATTCCCACTTTGAAACCAAATGATGCAGGGAAAATCACTCTGTCTCAATACTGTTGTCTTCCCCTCTATTTTTCAACTTAAAAATAATCTCACTATATAGTGAAACTCTCTATGCATCTAGACCGCCTGTATGATCTTGTTCCACAACATCAAACTAGAAAAAAAACTCAGGCCAAAACTTCTCTGTCCTCTAGAAAAATAAGTTTTCATGCACAGGTATTTTTATTAAAATGAAAACTGATCCAGATTCAAAACATATTACCTGATACACCTTACTCCTTATCTTCATTCGTTTATTTTTAACTTGCTGGAACTTGGATCGATTCATCTGTTTGTTGGGGAGGTGAGGGTTAACTTATAGGCGAAACCGTAGTGTGCAGCCATAAAAACGTAGTGTGTAAGGTAGCATAGCATCAAAAACTATTTGTGTAGCGCCTTGGTGTATACACAACATCTCCAGGGTATGCGCAGCGCCTGCGCAATGAATGCATAGTGAAGTGAGTAGTGTCTTCAATGAAAGGGTAGCATTCTCAAAGTATGCGCAACGCCACAACTCTGATATTAATCTGATGCTTCCGCTTCCTGATCTATAATCTCCTTCACACCTTTCTTCTGTTGCGAAATCATCACGCAGGTAGGGTGCTTCATTCCACCATGATTCTGTTGCGTTTACCCATCACTCGATCAAACAGATCCATGATATATCTGTGCCTATACACTTTGTCCATTTCAATTCCATCACGGTAATGCACTCTCTCTACGTACCCAGCAACTGAAGATGACTTTCGGCTTCCAAGATATATGTGTTGAAAGAATCAATCTTTTGTCTTTGCGTAGACATAAATCCGAGGCTGAATTCCCAATTTATCTCTTCAGATTTGGGTTCGTATTCATCATTCGATTTTTCACACAGTATTATAATGAACAAATATCCTTCGAAATTCAACAGGGATCCAACGTACACTTCATATTTTAATGCTCCCAACAATTATTCAATTAAATTTTGAACACCCCAAGATCTCACAAAATGTTTTCTCAATTCCCAAATTTTGTCTGATTTTCAAGATGTCTTCAAATCTTGGAACGTACTTCACCAAACCCTTGCTAAATCTCTGCAACATTATCTCAAGGCACTCACATGTGAGAGATGAGCATTAAATCATTCACAGTGGCACTTTGGCTCTGCTGCTACGGATGTATACTCAGCTGCATCGAATGTTATAGTTTCCAATAATGGAACTTTGATACCTTTCGGCATTAAATATTTAAGATCCTTTGCAATCATGTCGACTCTGAGCTTACTCGCACTTTCATTTGCTAAAACTAATCCTTAAAGCTTAAATATCAAATAACTACCACAGAAACAATGTGTTCAAAAAACATATATATTTTAATTCCACAAAAATAAGCTTTCTATTATTTACATAAATTTCACTCATCCATTTCATGAGAATGCATTACATCATAACACTATGACTATCTTTCTCAGCAACTAGATCTTCAAATTTAGTTGGCTTCTCACAAGATGCGCCATAGATCTGACTCTACTCTCCTACACTTGCTTAATGCTTTTGAGACTTACAAAAATGTATATAAAAAGACTTTGAAACCAATTTTAGTTCAAATCCTATAATCCTTCTAACTGACCCTAAAAATCCTCTTTAATCCACAAAATCATGAACCTAATCCTAAAATATCTAATGCCAATATTAACTCAACTAATTCTCTATTCTAGGATCCCCTAATCCCTAAGATATCTGTGAGATCTTCACAAGTCAAACACCTCTCACATTCTCACATAATTTATTAAAAATATACAAATTTCTTATTAATAATAAAAAACATCACACCCCATAAGTCAACCAAATATATAATGATTTTTGAGCATAATGCTCCTGCATCAGACTGCCAAAGTTGAAAGAAAATCATGGTCTCTAGATCATGTGTCTCCAATCACTATCCTCCAAGATCCCAAACTTTGTTTTGCAGTGATCTCTTTGCTTCATTTAAGTGTTGTTCATGTACCTTATTGTCTTTTCTTGCTACTCCTGGTTTCCATATCTTATGCTGTAGTGTTCCACTATCCTTATTTTTATCACTCTTCACTCTCCATTCAACTTAACAGTGGATTACTTGATTTGTCCTATTATAGCATTTCTTAGGAACTTGCATCAATTTACATAATTCATCTATGGCCTCTTTCTTTTTTTCTTAGTTTTCTACTGTATACAAACCTTATTTTCATTGTTCTGCACTTTCCTGCACTCTGTCCATTTATCTTCAAACTGCTGATTTACCTTCTTCAGTTTTTCTTGCTTCAACTTCTGCTATTATTCTTCAAATTTCTCTAGATATTATTGTAGATATTGTTGCCAACCAAACTTCCTGAATATCCTTGAAGATATCTCCCTATGAAATATCCAATTGCTGCTCCTTGTCTGCAAATTTACTTTTAAAAGGTAAACTGCTCTCCAATTCCCTGACTAAAATAACATATTTACTCACACTTCTCTGTATATTAGTTAACATAACATAGTTTAGCAAACTAATATATGATTTTTCCTTAGCCAAAGCTTGATACATTCTTCTATCAATGTCTGCATCCCTTTCTCATGCTTAGATGCTTTTAGAAAACAGTTCAGAAATTCACTTTCTACCTAATTCCTTTCAAACACCTCATCACTATGCCACTTATCAATTATAGCATAACTCTCCTCCTTTTCCTTAACAACATCCCATAGTTGTCTGTCAACTCCTTGAATAATCTCGATAGTTAGTTTAGTCTCCTTCAGTCCTAAGACTGATTCTTCTTTAACATGAGACATATTTGTACCATATTCCTTTACATTTCTATTCTTCTCTTTGTCACTATTATGTGATACTTCCATCTATCCTTGTTGGTTGACTGAATCTTCCTCATTCACATCTCTACCTATGCATTCTTCAAGAAACCTCATTTCTTCATCAAAATTACTAAAACTTAAATAATTTACATGAGGTCACAATCTATGGCTTTACTCAGACTCCCTTAACAGATTTTCTAACAATAAAATATCTCTGTTAGCTTCCTCAAGCGTTAAATTTGTATGCTTGATATCTTCCCTCTCTTCTACTTGCTTTTGGCTACCCGTATAAGCCAAACTCCCTCTCCTTATATCTCTAGCAGTATGTTGAAAAGAAATATTTTCCTCCAAGTGTGTATGAGCTTCCTTATGAGACCTAACTGTCTCATCCTTCTTCTTTAAAACATAATTTAGTTTTTGTCTCTCCTCTTCCTCCTTTTTGACAATACAAAAAGATTTTCCATCATCATGTATTACACCTGAAAGCATACACGAATTTCTAATTTCAAAATCATAAGGCTCAATAGCCTCAATTGATGGTTCAAACATCATTGCTCCATCTTCAAGTTCACAAGGAACTTGTTCTTCTCTTGCAACTTTGTTTTGTTGTAGCTCAACTCCATTGAGCTTCTCCAACCTCAACTGAACATCCATTATCTGCTCAAGCTTCCTAAGCTCCTCTATTAACTAAGTATTCACCTGATGCGCTCTCTTCTCTTGTAGCCTGTGCCATTTCACCTTCTTTCTCATTGCATAACCATACCTCTTGTCTTCTTTACTCCTTTCGAACAACTCCATCAAAAAACTAAGATGGATTATTATCTCAGCCTTTTCTTTGTCAAACCCTTAATCATTCATATTCCTTCCCATGCCATTTGCTTTGGCATATTTCTTCACTCTTCTTCGGATGTGGCTTCTCTCTAAACCTCTGTTATGAATATCAATAGTCATTCTTCTGTCTCTTGTGAACTGCATCTGTTCACTTGTGAACTGCACTAAGCCTCTCTTTCTTAGCAAGTATTCACACCTGCTGCAAGTACCTCACCAAGCCTTATCTCCTTTGAGCTCGGTCTTTTGGTAACACTGGTTATCTATTTCTCGAACCTCTATTCAGAAAATCCTTTTCTCCTTGGCTTCTGCAATTCCACTTCCTTCTTAGAACACTCTTGTTCTCTCTGTCCAACCTTCAGTTTGGATTCTTCAAGTTCAATGCCACTTTTCCCCAGAGTCTTTCATTCACTTTGTTCTTTAGAACACATACAACTTCCCCTACCTGTATTTTTATATCAATCTTCAATCTATATTTAACCTCCAAAAATCAAACCAGAGTTAATATAAAACACTACCTGCATGATTCACAAGGCAGTGTACTTCCACTCTTCAACATTCAAGTGGATCTCCATTCTTCATGAGAAATCAATCATCGCTTTGTCATATTTTCCTGTATGAAATTTATTCTGCATCCTTCATCAACCACTTCTCAAAAAATCTTAACTCATCTGCTACTACCTACACTACAAATAATATTATAAATAAAGGCCATTAGCATATTAGATCTTAACAGACCTGCTCCACACTATTAAGATTTTGAAAGCTTGCTACTCCCAAATTTTCATGGCCACTTTAAATTGCTTCTGCTTAGATTCCATCTCTGGCTAATATAACCTCTTTCCTTTGCATGTAACTACTTCTCCAAAATTACATTTCCTTCTTATCAATAACTTATTTGTCCTCCTTAAGCTCTAAGCTTCTTCTTATCCTGCATATAAAATATTTTAATTCACAAAACCTTCTCTATATACCTTCTGTTTGTCTCCAAAAGAGCATTCTCACTCTGATACCAAATGATGCAGGGTAAATCACTCTATCTAAATATTTTTGTCTTATCCTCTGTTTTTCAACTTAAAAACAATCTCACTATATAGTGAACCTATCTGTGCATCTAGACCACCTGTCTAATCTCGTTCCAAAAAAACAAACTAGAAAACAAACTCAGGTCAAAACTGCTCTGTCCTCTGGAAAAATACATTTTCATGCACATATGTTTTTATTAAAATGAAAACTGATTGAGATTCACAACATATTACCTTATACACCTTACTCCTTATCTTCATGCATTTTTTTTAACTTACTGGAACTTGAGTCGATTCATCTGTTCGTTTCGAAGGTGAGGGTTAACTTATAGGCGAAACTGTAGCATGAAACGATAAAAATGTAGCATGTAAGGTAGCGTAGAATCAAAAACTGTATGCGTAGCTCCTTGGTGTATACGCAGAGTCTCCAAAGTATGTGTAGTGCATGAGCAAAGAAATGCGTAGTTTCTTCCTTGAACGGGTAGCGTTCTCAAAGTATGTGCAGTGCCTCAACTTTGATGTTAATCCGATGCTTCCGCTATTTGATCTCTAATCTCCTTCACACCTTTCTTCTGCCATGACATCATCATGTAGACTAGGTGCTTCATTCCACCATGCTTCTGTTGCGTTTACCCATCACACGATAAAAAAGATCCATGATATATCCATCCCTATACACTTTGTCCATTTCAATTCCATTGTGGGCATCCACTCTCTCTATGTACCCAACAACCGAAACCGACTTTTGGCTTGCAATATATCTGTGTTGAAAGAATTAAATATAAGAAATTCTATTCTAACATCAACTAATATGAATATTTGTTCAAACCACACTTATCCACCAAGTGAGGCTTAACATAACTATAATTAGATCCAGGGTCAATCAAAATGGAAATAACTTGATCACAAAGCTTAATTTCCATCTCAATAATAGACACCTGATCATCTGTCTCGCTATTATCCAATGTTTCATAGATCCAAGGAATGCTCTGCCCAAAATCCCCAACAGTCCCCACTTCCTGTCCACTGTAGATATATGAGGCCTGCCACCCTGATTCTATGGAAAATCACTCTTAAGATTATCCTTACCACATGTCCAACACTACAACTATCCCTTACCATCACTTATATTCTGCTGCCCTCCAGGTTGTGACCCATGTCCCCATCAAACTACATTAAACTTCTTGTAAGGTGTAAAATTTTCTTTCTCACAAAAATCCTAGGGTCTTGTTCTTTTTAGCTACCATTTACCTTTAGTTTTATATTTTCCTTTCCATCCTTGTTGATATTCGGTCTTATGCTTTGACTCCTCATAACAGTGTTTCAACTTACCAATGAATTCCTCAAGTGACCAAGGTTTGTCATACTCAATCTGATCTATAAATACTAATGGAAATCCCAGGAAAAAACTCTAAACTTTGGCCTTCTCATCCTTAAGAGATGGTACATGCCTCAATAAATCTAGAAACTTAGCCGTGTACTCCTCATCTGTCATCGATCCCATATTTAGTTCATAAAACTCCTTGGCCTTACTGTCATAATAACTCTTTGACAAGTATTTCTTCTTGAAAATTCTCTTGAATTCATGCCAAATAAACTCTTATGCCTTGATGTATCTAACCCACTGCACATCTTCCCACTAGATGTCTGCTTTCCCTTTGAGGTTGACGATAGCTATTATGGCCTTCATATTCTCTGTGTAATCATGCAACTCAAAGAATTTATTCATCCCAAGTAACCATGGATCTAAATCTTCTGGTTTATTCAAATATCCATCAAATATAAGTGTCTTAGCTTTCTTGAACTCATCTAGAAAATATCCCCTATCACTCCTCCTATAAGGATGATCACGATGATGATCATGATACTTTTCAGAACCAAAACTAGAATAGAAATTGTTTCCATCACCTATCTTATCTAGTGTATCCATGAACCTGCGATCTATGATTGTGTAATCCCTTTCTGACTTGTTCCCACCATGAGATTTACTACCATATGCCCCATTAGTCCTATCTTCCTACACATGTATGATCCTAATTGGTACCTATCCCTGCAATTTTGACAAACTTTGAAGGATTACTACATTAACTTATGCTTTTTTCTCCTGTCCTAAATGATCCTATCATTATTTTCCTTGCAACTTGTTATTTTTTCCTTCAAAATTTATCAATGTGTTTGCTAAGTCAATAGAATTCCCACCACCACGCTTCTCATCTGATCCATAGGGGGAATCTTGTGAAATGTATTCTACCATCTTGCTAGTGATATTTCGTCTCTTTCTTGCAAGTGTACAATGTCAGCTAAAACCAAAACATAACATAATCAAAATACCTAACTAAAATTCATGGGAGTATATCTCATCTGCAAGATCAACTAGATTAGCATGATACATGTATAATCATAATCATAAAAGTATATAAACACCATTTCAGCCAATTTCCAATTATGAATGCATGATCATATCGACCACCTACCATGACCTCATGCACGATGACTATCACCATGTCAATGTATGCATAACACCATATAAACATTAACATGTATAACCAATGCATAACCAACATAAACTTATGATAAACACATCCAAAATCAACACCATTAGCTTTCATATGGCGACACAACTTCAACTGTGACCACCACCATGCATACACAACAAGCACATCTACCACAAGCATAAAGAACACATATGAAACCAACATGTATGCATGAACAACACACCTCCCATCCAGTCCAAGGGGTAAACCATGGTATGATAGCACTCTATAACACCCTCCTGTTAAACAATATTTTTTTACCATCCCTGCAATCCCCATCCTGAACATTGGATGACCATTTTAGTGACCCCTGTGTACTGTCATACATTTTCATAAATGTCATTGCATCCCTTGGTAGGTCAATATAATAATATATGTTGATAATTACTCAAGTAGACCTTCAAAAACATATGATTTTGGGTCAGCGCTGGTAGGCAGTTATGGCCTCACACCCATGAAGCAATTAACACTGGGCCCTGCGACTTTTGGCACTCTGCCTCAGAAGGGCACCTGCGCCGAGTTTCTTTTGGAATCCCAAACCTCCTCCTCATCTCCTATAAATTCTTCCTCCTCACATTGATTCAACTAGCTGAATGATCATTAGCATAGCTCGTGTGTTGAAGAAAGTAGAGAAGAATCCATTATTGAGAGAGAGTTTAAGCCCATCACCTCATCGATTTGAATGCTGAATAAATGATTGAGACACACTCAACTGAACACGTCAAAGGAGATTTGCAACATCAAGGCATAAGTTTGTAAACTTCTTTTTCATATATCAATAATACATGACTGGTTTCTGGTTCCAACATTGTTTCCATTTATATGCAAAGTGTTTTTCTCTCCTTGACTAGCTGAATAGCTGTAGATGAATGTATATTCTTGTATATTGTCATCGTTTGTCTGATCTTTGAGTAGACACATGAACATCGTCACCAACATGGACCACAATGCATGGGGACAAAGATCGAAGGATCGCTTCCGCGTGCCACAATAAAAACATTGGACCAAGGTAGGATATCTGTTCCAGTCCATATTTCATTTATAAGCTAGGAATTTAGGATTCCAGTGTGTTCCCTTGTTACTAGACCCACCCTAGGACTAGAGGGATCGCCTATATCCATAGAGGGAATTTTCCTGCTCAACAAGTTGGCGACCATACTAGGGATCAGTGTGTCTTTCTTCTCTTGTTGATTCGTTTTGGAGTTTTTCTTGTCTGTCTGACTTTGGTCATATTCCCATTTCTCTGCTTTGTTTTACTTATTTGACTATTTTAAGCCACTCCACCTATTCTCAGAGTGATAATCCTGGCCTTTTCTCAGATGCCTTTTCTCCTTTCTTTGGTTTCCTTACTCGACACTGTTGTTTTCATTACAGTCACGCCGATTGGCGCGGGTTGCCTATTTTATGAGTGTGGTTTCCCTTGTTTAGTGTGGATTACTACTGAACAGTCGCGCCAAATCCTATAGGTTTTGATTTAGGCCTATTCCCTGAGTTTTCTAGTGCATATTACCCTTTGGATTGGTTTTTCCTCCCTAGATTGGTCCATTTGGATTGTTTTTAACTTCCCTGTCTTGTTCTTTTTAATTGATTGTCTCTCATCTAATTAGTTTGGCTCTCATCCTAGGGTTTCTAGGTGTCTTTGATTTCTTGTTCAGCCACATGTTCACTGAGCTTTCGAGTTGTGTATGAGTCATTTTAGTCTTTCATCTTTTCAGCTTGTTGTTTTATTGCTTGGTCTTTCCTCTCGATTCTACGCATTGTAGGATTGTCGAACTGTCATCTTGGGGTCTGTTTGACCCTCCATTTTTCACCTTGAGCATAGATCACATTGCTCACTGAATCGATTTGAAAGTCCTTTCAATGCGTGAAGGAATTCCTATTTAATTTTGAGTGTGTTTTGTATTCTCTTTGGATTGGTCCTTTTGTGTTTTGATCATTTCATTCGAATTGCTCAAAACTAGTGTTCATTTTGTCCTTTTAGAGTAACATTGCATTATTGCTTAAAATTCACATAAAAGAACAAAATTTGAATTCTTTCTCTCTATTTGAAAATGAAAAGTACTCTTTTGCTTCAATATCTTTCTTTCTCATTAAAAAGTGAACAACAAGAGAAAAATCCTTTCGTTTTCTAGTTTGGCTGTGTTAGTAGCATTAGGAGAATCATTCTTGCATTTGATTGTTTGCTGCTTTGTGTTAGTCTCCTATATTTCTACAGTATCACCAGATGACTGTTTATTTCTTATATTCTGCTGAAAATAATATTCCCTGACTATCATTTATTTTCCAAAATCTCCCTGCCTTCATTATTTTTTATCTAAACTCTCCATTACCTTTCATTTTACCTTAACTAACATTCCCATGCTCTGAAATCCCATTTGATAACCCTAAACCCACATAAATACCCTTTTTCCCTCATTTTAAACCCCTTTCCCTACTCCACTCCTATTGCTAAAAATATCTTCCCCTTCACCCATTCCCCTTTATTTCATTTAAAACAATGTGAAAAACCCATTTTTTACATTGTTTTAAGTAATTTTAACCCCGAGCCCCACTTTGATAAACTTTGTTTATTAAAATACCCGACCCCCATTATACTAAAAACCTGACTCACCTTTACACTTAACGCCTCCGTTTTAATGTTTTCCCTAGGCCCCACATTGTATTCAAACCCGCCACTTCATTTAAACCCTGACCCCACCCTTTAAAATTAACCCATGATCGATTATCGCCCGACCACCATCTAATATCCACCCCTTGATTTGATGACCCTCAAGCCCTTTCGCAAACCCAAATGCCTGAGGTTTAAAACCATAGGAGGGTTGAGAAATGGGCGGTTTCACAACCCCTCCATTCCTCCACGTGTCACCTCTTCGTTTTGTTGCATCCCTCCATTCAAAGCTGCCGAACCACTTATGCTCCATGCCGTAAACCGAAAACCGCCTTTGCGCCATAAAGACAAAACCACTAGCCATTTGAAATATGTTGAAACCCTGCGTTACTACGATAAGCCCTTGAACCTCTGTGTTAACCCCTACAACGTTTCTTGAATACTTGGAAGTCCATAGCCAAGCATGGAAAATGAGGAACCTTCAATATCTGGACTCTGTCCACTACCTCCAAACCATATCGCTTCCCTGCAGAGGTCCCGAGTTTTAAATTAACAATTGTTTGGATTGTGCAGGTGATTAGCATACTAATAGATGGGATAAACAACTTTGGATTCTAGTTCCAGAGATTTTTTTTAAATCCAGAATCTCCAAAGCTTAGTTTAAAGGCTTTATTCTATAGAGGACCAGGAGTGGAAGAATAAAAAAAAGCAAATGGATCATGATTATTAAGGATCATAAAATTACTCCAAAGACAACGAGGTTTGTTCAAAGTAAATGACAGAGTAAGGGAAATGAGGGTTTACTGTGACAGTAAAAGGTGAAATAAGTGAAACAGAGCAGTCATGAGTTAAATATATAAGAAAGAGTTAAATAACAGATGAAAGGTAGTCAAAGAAAGATCAAAGATAAAAAAATTAAAGGACAGAGTTAAGAAACGGTCAGATAAAGAGGTCAAAGAAGAAATGAAAGTAACAATGAGGCAATAGAGGTGAAAAACATATGAAAAGCAGATAAATAAAGGTTAAATATGGAAGACAAATTTAAAAGACAAATCAGAGAACAAATCAACAAGGAAGGAAAAGCAAGATGACAAGGCAACTCATCATTTACCACTTATCAAACACATAGGCCACCTCCAGCTTAAATTTGATTTAACAAAGGCAACAAAGTCAATATTATAGTCAAAGATATTTTAACATAAATTCAGAAGTTATTGTAAAATTTAATTCTACAGGAATTTGGTCAAAAATATCTTAAAAGTTAGCTCAGGAGTTAATTCGAAAGTTATTACTACAGTAGGTCTATTAGGGATATTTTTGGCTAGGGCTTTGCATGGTCTCAATTATCAAACATCATTTAATTTGTATTAAATGAAAATCCACCACCCTAGGTTAGGACAACCTCCTCAGTTGCAGTCAAATATTGCATGTATCATTCATTATCATTGTTGGTTATTGGGTTGGATTTTACTTAGACTTCGAGTTGCAAAGATTATTGCATTAGAGCACTGTAACTATTTTGAGCTGGACCAGTAATACAAGCACTTTCACATGATCCTTCAGCTATGTTAATGGTGATGTTATCCCTCTTTTTTTAATTTTTCTCCTTTGTCTCTCATACTATACATCAATCTCCCTGATAGCAGAAAAATAAATTTTATATTAAGATATGCTGCATGAGCGCCTTAATTCTGCCTGTTACTATTATCTCAATGTTTTCCTCTGCAAAGTATAGCTAAAGAATTCAGAGATTGTCTGCTCTTTAGTCTCACCTAGCTATTATCTTAAGGTTTCCTTTTGAAGTTTGACTAAATAATTCTTAATTTCTCTTTAGTTTCTATGAAACTGTTATCTTGAGGTCTTTCTTATGAAGTTTAGTTAAAGAATTCTTAACTGCTCTTTACCTCTACTGAAATGTTATCTTGAATGTTTTCCTCTAAAGACTTGAATGTAGAATTATAGAGACTTTCTACTCTTATTTTATTTTGAATTATAGTTAAAGAATTCAGAGACTGTTTTCTCTTTAGCTTTACAGAAATCACTATCATTTCATATTCATCTTGCCAAAGAGATTCATTTTCTATAGTTAGCTTGCCCTGTGAAAACCCTTGAAAAGTTGATATACAATTTAACCCTTTTATGACTCCATAGCCCAATGGATTAAGCTTCCCACAATCTAAATATCCAACCTAACAAACAATCAAAACAAACAACCCCAATCTTCATAACTAGCCTAAAATCAGAAAACATAATCATAAAGATAAATTAGTCAAACATAAACATAGAGAGAGCCCTCTTTGAGCTAAGGAAGGCTAGGTCCTGGACTCCAAAGTGGTTTTATGTGGTTCCTTGCTACTTGTTCTTACCAAACTTACAAATTAAAGGGAGACAACACTTTGTTGTGAACTTCTATCCCTCTCTTATCTAGTTGTTCATCAAATCAGAATGATATTCTTTCTCATGTAGTTGTGCATTATATATTTGAGATTACATTCGGTAAGGCCTTGAAACTGAAACATAATTTCAAGATGAAATTTTAAATTAAATCAATGAACGTAAGGAAGCATTGAAACTTAACGCTCGCATTTAAAGGTCTAGGCTAGTGACGTGTTTCGACGTCGTTAAACCTAGTAGTTGTCATTCTCCATTTGGCATTAGACAAAACTAGCACGGACTTGTGCTCCCCATACCATCGAGTATATAAAGGGAGACCCTCATAGGTTGCAATCCTTTATCCATATGAAAGCGAGTCTGCTACCTTGTAACCGTGATACACCGAACACAAAATACAGGGAGACTGCCTACACATACATTAAGTTCTTGGTCATTACTCTTTCATTTGATCACCAAGGTGTATATTGCAGTTTACAAGATCTTGGTACACCCTCTTGCCTAGAATACACTAAGTAATCATTTTTTGATCTTTATTGACTCTTTAAATTTGAAAATATCATCGAGCACTTGTCCTTTCAAGCTCGTCCAAACTGAAAGTGACTAGAGTCACCTTTTGTCTTTTTCTCGACTCCTAAAACATGAAAATGAAAAGTTTCATTTTAGTTTCTTAAAAATTGATTGCCTGTGAAATATTCTTGGTTAAGTTCATATTCCTTAGTGATTCTTTAGGGTTGATTCCAATGGCAACGTTTCTAGAGTTTACCAACCCAGGGGTCACCTCGGATGGGAATCCTGGTTCATTTCCTTCTTTCGGAAATGCTAGTGCTCCACATATGGCAACGTTCTCCCTCTGAGACCAGTTTGGTTATTTTCAACCCCTGTGGTTTTGAATATACCGACAGTTTCTCAACCAATTTCTCCTTCACCTGAACCATGTCAACCCCATGTTGATCTTAAGGTTGACCCCTCACCTTCTTCACCTATTTATTCACCTTATTCTTCCTCTTTGCCTGGGGTGCCATAAGAATATGATGATTATCCCCTTGCATTATGAGAGCAGAAAGACCATCCTTCTAAACTCATAGAATGAGATCAAGAGGATCAATTTCTGGAACTGTGGAGATAGGAATCAGAGGATCACCCTCCTAGATCATGAAAACAAGAGGATCATCCTCTGATCCTAGAGAATCAGAGGAAACAAAAAGAACCTGACTGGGATGAGACCCTCTCTCGACTAAAAATACCTGATGAACTGTAGGTGGAATCAGATCAACCTTTTTCTCAAGCAATGGTCAGTCAGGAATGGACTCGGGAGACTGACGTTCAGAGAGAGTGGAATTTACTAGAGATGAATCTTGATCAATGACTTGATCAACTATCATAGGACTCGAAGAAAACTTTCTGTAACCGACGGGAAGACAGTACTTAGAAGCCAAAAGGGTATCCAATACTTTAGAAGCTTCATCCATATAAGGATAGAGGTGAATGAGATGGTTCCCTTCACACAACCTACAGGGAAATTTGATCTTACGTTGTTTCTTATGAGTCTCATTATATTTAGCTAAAGGCTCATCATCAGCATGATGCCTAGAGGTTGATGATGAAGGATGAATTGGGCCAATGGACCACACTTCTAGCACCTTGGGAATACCAAGGAAATCACGAAAAAGGTGGTCACCCTCACATAGCTTGCAAGGGAATTTGACTCTGGGAGACGGAGTGGGAGGTTCCTTGATATTAGCTTCATGGGTAGCAATAGTTGTTGATTCCCCCCCTAGCTTATTTTCCTTCTTCTTCTTCGACTTCTTCTTAATCTTCTTAGCCACCCGGTTACTAGAATCCAGAATTTCAAGATTAGTTTTCCATGTTTTCAAGCTTGGGTAAAAATGAAACCAATTTCAAGCATAGTTTGTTTCCATTTCAAGCTTGTGTAAAAATGAAACCGGTTTCAAGCATAGTTTTCTAAATATTTTCAAGCTTGTGTAAAAATGAAACCATTCTTATCTTACCTCTCGTGATTGCCATTTTATCAACCTGTTTTTCTAGATGAACCTTGGTTTTCTCATTCCATCGTCGCTATCTGCTTGGCTGATCATATGCCTTCACTTGGTTGTTTTACCCATTCCTAAGGAACCTGTTGGGGTAAATTGATTGCCTGTCATTTAATTTGTCAACTCGGGGGTTTCGTACACTTGTGAAGAATGCGTGCACTGTATGTGCTAGAAATTGTCTTTCAGTTTAGACTAATCTAACTAAAAAATAATGAAAACCAATTCATCTAATATATGAAATCAGATAATGAAAATGAAATTCAACTAACCTATGAAATAAAGTAACGAAAATAAAGAAAAAAATTCAAAAGAAAATATAGTGCGCGCAATCACACTTGCAGGATTTGAAATTTTAATCTAAGAAAGCATTTAAAAGCATGTAAAGAAAAACAACGAAGGTACGTTAAATCGCTCTAGCATCCAATATGGAAGTATGATAGAATAACCCTGTTGAGATGATCTACAAGAACCTTATTATACTTTAGTCTTTAAATCTAGGAAAAAATTAAAGCATGCAAAGGGAAAAATCAATAATTACATAGGTCAAACATTCAAGCACCCAATTGTGAAGTATGACAAGTCACCTTCTTGGCCTGATATTTAGGAACACCCAATTATACAATTGACTAAGGACATTAATCTAGAAAACAATGTAAAAGCATATAGAAGCAAAGCTCAATGATTGCATAGGTTAGACATTCAATCACCCAATTGTGAAGTATGACAAGTCACCTTCTTGGCCTGATATTTAGGAACACCCAATTAAACAATGATTAAAGATTTGATCTAGAAAAGTAAATAACATAACATGAAAATGAAAACTCAATTATTGCATAAGTTAAATACTCGGGCATGAAATTTGGAAGTATGACAGAGTCACCCTCTTGACATTATCTTTAGGAGCGTTCGATTATACACATACTTGAGGATCTAATCTAAGAAAGCAAATAAATTTTAATCTATAAAAGCAAATAAATCTCACACATTTTAGATAGCTGGTCCAAAAGTATGAGAGATGGTAAATCGAGATGCTCCATATGTAAGCAAAACCAAGTCAAAATGAAGGAACATTCATGAGTAAGGTGCCACAATCTAATTCTGTGTTAAAAGCTTGAACATAACTCCAATTTTACACATGATTGATAGGAGAAAGCTTCCCCTATTTATACAAAAATATGAGAAGCTATCTCATTAATGAGAGTCCATGAATCTCTCCCTATATCTCCAGAGTTGCAATTCAAATAGGAAGTGATAAGGCACATGTCTTCTTAGAGTTACAATACAAATAGGAAATGAGACACATATCCTCATGATCCCATGATCTTCTCCATTCAAATTCGAATTTGGCCTTAGGAGGCCAAGTAAGACTCTTCTAGAATCTCCAAAATAGGCCTACACATGTCACAAAAGTCATAACACATATATAGATATATGAAACCATGTTAATTTTCTAGTTTTTAATCATAAATTCACTTTAAATACATAAAATAAATAACTTTGGAAAACGAGGTTCATAACCCATATATTTATGAAAATGGTTGCTTGATGTAGGGTTTTAGGTTAGATATTTATGAAATGAGAGCTAAATGGTTATGACATAATGGAAATATGTATGAATATGGAAGAAAATTTTGAGACTCAACGTACCCCCCAACTGAAGTTGTTGCATGTCCTCATGAAACTATTGCATTGATTCATTTGTCCATGAGTTGATATTTTATGAGTTTTGAATTGTATAGATTCTTTCCAAACATTGCTTCATGATATTTTATTTTGGAAAAGTATAATACATTTGATTGCAACAATTTTTTTTATTTTTTTATTTTTTTATTTTTTAATCGTTGGTTTTTGTGTGACAACCAATTTTTGAGCAATCGTTCTTGTGTAACAATGCTTTGTTTTCTTTGTTGCATCAAAGTTCATGAAAACATTTAGAATCAAATACTATAATAACTCATCAATGAACTGATCATTTGCGAAGTGTATATTCTTTTGGAATCATACTACAACAATAGTTGGTTGGGAAGTATATGCAGGTTGGAATGAAATGAAAATGTGTGGCAGTGTATGACATGTGAATATGAAATGATGTCCCTTCCCCCCAACAAAAGATATGACAATGTAAAAGAATGGAGTAAGGAATTTTTCCAAAGTTACAATTTTAACATTCTAAGGAATTACATGACTAAAAATTAGAAAACTGCATACCTTCACTTACCTTAAATGTGGATGAGTTATGTACACTGAAGAGTGTAGCTATTGATGTTGTTGGATCATGAAGTATGTAAACAAAGGAATTTGATCTGCTTCTTTATTCTCTTTGTGCTGATGACAAGATTAGGATCTTTATTGCTACTGATACAAATTGATTCCTGATGCAAATTGCTGAAATGATGTAGTCTTCAACCGTTAAAAAATCCTATGGTACAATTCTAGTCATGCGAATAAATGTGTTGATGTCGAGCATGAAGATAAGTCATTGGATTACCGACCATTGATGAATGTCGTTAACCAATTCGAGGCAAACTCACCATTAATGTCAATGAGTGCCAAGGTACCTAAGTACATCTTGCGAAGTGCTTAGATATGAGCTGATGTTGATAGGCCAAGACTTGTTAGAAGGGAGGCCTTAAGGAATCCTCGATCATCTAATGTGAGAAAAAAATATATATATATATATTTTTGAAGGACTATGGATGAAATTTTTTGCAATGGATCAAGGTTTATTTGACAAAATGGAAATGGAATGAATCAAATTTGTAGAGGAGCTGAATGGTTTTATTGTTGTGTTACAGGTTAGTGAAAGCAGGGCAGGAAAATATAATGACTATGAAAAAAATGAGCAGTGAAGGAAAATGAGATGAGGATATGACTAAGTAGAAATGCAATAGCGAATGTAAAGGGAAATGAGGTGTCTTTTTTTTTGAAGTACAAAGATGTAATGGAGATGATGGCATCAGAAATAAGTGATGGATCTGATCTACATTAGCATGTGCTCATGTATTGATGTTTTGTTGTTGATCATATTCTTGTAAAAGAAATGTGGTCTCTGAGAGAGACACTGTTCACTTGTAGTCATTTGTCCTCTGTCTTGGAACCTGCGAAAAAAACTAGTACTTCTTCTACAATGCAATGTAAGATTATCAAAAGAGAGAGGTGATCAATCTCTATGGTAATGAAATTTACACAAAAAACTGAGAATTGGCACTAATAAAACAAGTTCACAAAGAAAAGCCAGAATAATTTATACCGGTGTCGAAACTAGTGCCTCAAGTTACCTGTTGTGTCTTTTCAATTTTTTTTTTTTTTTTTTACTGTTTCAAACTCTGATGATATCTTTCTCATTGTGTAGATCTCGTGTTTGTAAATAAACCATCAAAGTTTTATGTGAATTAACAAATTCCAATATCCACAAGATTTGAACTCGAGACCTCTATTATGAAATTTGAATGACTTACCAATAGATCACAAGCAATATTTATGAATTTAATGGAATTTTGTTTATTTAATTATTAAAAAAAAAAACTTGACAAGTGGTCAATTTAAATCCAAGATTTTTAGGAAAATGAGATTCCAAAATATTTTTCATACCTTTTGAACTCATCCTTTTTGCCCTCTAAATCTAAGAATTTTAGGAAAATGAGATTCCAAAATATTTTCCAAATAATTTTTCATATATTTTGAATTCATCCTTATTGCCCAAATAGTGGATCTCATAACCGATTTTTATACTATAAAATTTCTGAAATTGTTTATGATTTATTTATTGTTTTTATTGCACGTTACAAGCATGGAGAGAATTTATAACTTTTGCAGTACCTTTTTTTTTTTAATGTTTTAAATTTTTTTATTGTGCAAGCACAGAGGGCATGGAGATGATAACTTTAAGGCTTTTGTGAGACTTCATAGCTGGTACATGGTGGATCTACCTCCTGTATATAAAAAAAAATCGAATTTCTCCTTCCATCATGGCCACAACTATCTTTGCATTGAAAATCCGTTTTTTCTCAGGTAGTCTGAAAATTATGGCTCCAAAGAACCACAATTTTTTCCCAAACGGTTACGAAAATGAGGAGACCAATTTAAGGTTACTTAATTCACCCCGTTTTGAGAAAAACCCATGTTTAGGTTTTTCCTGATTTGTCCTCAGTTGATCAGAACATTCTTTTGAAAATTGACACTTTTTAGTAATTACACATCTCCATTTTAATAATCTGTGAGTTTGTTTTATTTTATGTAATTCTTTTTCTAATCCTCCAGATCATACAAAGTGCAGGAGGAGAGCATACTTCAGATATTTATTTTTTTAGCATAGTCAATATTTTATCAACCGATTCCTCTGTAAATTTTGCAAAAATAAAACAAAAAGGATTGATCTCATACCTTAAATTATTGCTCGTGATCTTCGCTTGTGCTTCTTGTTCTCAATCATTTGTTTTATTACAAATCTTTTCTACGAAGGGTTAGTAAATGGATGGTTCTTACTACACCACAAAATATCAAATTTATCTTAAAAATTATAAAAAATTATTTTTATTTTTTCCAAAAACAAAATTAAAAATTCTAAAATTCTAGCCAAGCTTGGTTTTATTTTTATTTTTCCTATCTATCTAAAAAAAGCTATTTTTTATTTTATTTTTTAGTATATGAATGCTTCCAATGAAGCCATTTACGGCTTAAAATCTTTGAAATATTCATATCTAAATTTACAAAATGTAGCTGATTGCTTGTAAGGATATGAAAAATTGTCTTGATCTTTCAATTTGCCACAAAGATCACTTGAAGAATAGATGAATGGTGTGGCACAATCGCTTTTTGATACCATCCCCCAATGTAGTCTTTGGGCTGCATTCTAGTTCCTTTGTCCATAAATGGTTAGTAAAATAAAAAAAAATACACTCTAGACTGAAAGCTAGTTCCTATGCACACTTCCCTGGTAACGACGCCAAAATGTTGGGGCAAAGTGATTACTTGTCATTTAATTTGTCAACCCGAGGGTTTCGTAAAATTTTGAAGCATTCTTGCACTGTCTGTGCTAGAAATTGTCTTTCATTTTAGATAAATCTAAGTACAAAATAACGAAAGCCAATTCATCTAATCTATGAAATCAAATAATGAAAATGAAATTCAACTAACCTACAAAATCAAGTAACGAAAAGAAAGAAAACAAATTCAAAAGAAAATATAACACGCACAATCACACTTGCAATAATTGAAATTTTAATCTAAGAAAGAATTTCAAAGCATGTAAAGAAAAACAACTAAGGTACGTTCAATCACTCCAACATCCAATATGAAAGTATGATAGAATCACCCTCTTGAGATTATGTACAAGCAACCGATTATACTTTAGTCTTTAAATATAGGAAAGAAATTAGAGCATGCAAAGGGAAAAATCAATAATTGCATAGGTTAGACATTCGAGCACCCAATTGTGAAGTATGGCAAGTGACCTTCTTGGCCTTATCTTTAGGAACATCCAATTATGCAATTGACGTGATTAAAATTTTAATCTTAATCTTAGACTCAGGGTTTTAAAGGACTCTTGGCCCCATTTCAATGTGACTCAGGGTTTTAAATACAAGCAGGGTCAGATCTTTGCACAGTCCTTCACCCCGGTTTCATCTTCAAATTCCGCCTTCCTTGATTCGATGGATTTCAAATGGCAACTCTAAACAGCATTATTACCACCTCTTAGTTCCTCTTATGAGCGGAATACATAATTTAATCCAATATAGACCTGAATCACTAATTGATCGGAAATTTCGTTCTTTCTTGCGTAATCGATCCTTTCGTGATCGATACACTTAACTCTTATGTCTTCCCAAATATATATATACAGAATTTCCAATTGACCTTTATCATTCAACTCAATCAAAGTATTGACAATTTCATCAATTTGTCAGTAAATTAACAAAATACCACTTCATTCCTATTGCCTAGTTCACTGAAACACAAAACATTCCTCACACAGAATTCGATCAAAGAATACACATGTAATTCACACAAAATTTAGGAACAAATTCTTCATTAATTACAAAACCTACTTCCTCTGTGGCCTGATCTTCAATTAGATGGCCTTCTATCCTCCTACTCTGTCTCTCCTATATATGCCCGTAGGCCTACATTTATACCAATTTAATGGTGAATCGATTCAGCTTCCAAAAATTTTAAAATTTCCAAATTCCTAACTCTAGACTAAATCCCTAGATTTGTGGAAACTGATTCCAACTCACTCCTACTTTGCAGTATTTTCGAATCCCTCATCTCTTCATATGCCCAACTAATCATTCGAGAGAAGTTACAATTCTCTCCACATTTAATTAAAATTAATTAGAACCCACTAAATTCATTACATAAAATCTAACTCTCTTGAAAACTAAAAACCCATAAGTCTAACAAAAATGCATGGAATTTGTTTTAGCCTAATGCCCCTGCATCAGACTCCCAAGGTTAAAATTAATCATGATCTCCTGATCATGTGCTCTTAAAACTTTGCCTTCTGGGTCCCATACTTTACTTTGCTGTTGTCCATCAGCTGCATTATTCTTCAACTGCACACTTCCACGTTTCCATACTTTGTTCTGCAACTTGCCTCCAGCTATGCTTTCACATTCTGCTCTTGTTTTTCCTTTGCTAAAATTTCTCTACTTTCTTGCTGCTTTCTGCTGCTTCTGAGACACCTTCATCATAAGTCTTCTGATGCTTTCAATCTCTATGTCCATCTTATCTTCTGTCTGGAAATTTCTTTGCCTTTTGTTGCTGCCTTCAATTTCTATTGCTGCCAACACTGCTGTTGTTACTGTCTTCAAGAATTTTGCTGCTGCCCCTGTGGCTAATTCCTCAATTGTTGCTATAAATGTTTCCCTCATGGATGTTGCTGCTGCTACCAATGTTTCTGCCTCCCAAACTTCCTGGATATCTCTTAAGATATCTCCCTCTGCAACATTATTTTTTTCATCACCAGTATCTGCTCCTCTCACAACTTCAGGAGAATTTACTCTAGTGTCTGCAATTTATTCCTCTTGTTCGAATGTTCTCAGCAAACATTTCAACCAATTCTCTTGAACTTGTTTCACATCATCAATATGCTTCCATTTAAATTCAACATCTTCTTCTTCTTCCTTGACAATCTTCAGTAATTGTCTTCCACCTTCTTGATTGATTCTGGAAATAAATTCAAGTTCTTCAAGTATTGTGTCCTCATCTTCTATCAGAATAAAATTCTGATTCCCCACCACTGTAGCAGTTCCAAAAGTTTGTCTTACTGTCTTCTCTTTGCCCATTAGGTAAATCAGCTCTCCCTTGTCATCAACAGTAATAACAAGTTCCTTCACATGAGACATGACTGTCTCACCTCCTTTCTTCTGCAACAGTTCACCTTCATTTAAGGTAACTCCAAGAGATGGATTGTCTTCTGCAATACCTATCAACACAGCCAACTTGTCAATTTTAAAATCACAAGACCCAATGGTCTCAATTGATGATCCAATCACCAATTCTTCTTTCTGCAATTCTAAGTCTCTTCCAAGACCCAGAAAGTCTTCACTGTCATCATTCCCTTGTATATTCATATTCTGAAATCCCCAATTTTGAAATTGAGGTTCTCCCTCCTGCATTGAATCATATTTATTCAGCATAATCTCCAGCAATCCAATTTCTTCATTCCATGGATTAAAGTCTTCCACATAATTTTCCTCCTCTTTTATTTGACTGTCCAATGGTGTCAATTTTTCTTTAGCATCAACAAAATCTGCATTCGTAAAACAATTGTTAAAACAAAAATCATAAGGCCTCAGTGCCTTTATTTCCTCTGCTAGCATTTTAGTATGCTGTCCTGAAATTTCTTCCTTCTCTATCAGCACACATCAGTATGCTGATTCACTTTTCCCAAAGAATTCTCTGAAGAATTCCCAAGACTGTCACCAAGTCTTTCTCCTACATCATCTTCTCTCATGATGTTCTCCTGTTCTTGTCCACTGTAGTGAACTCTTCCTTATGTAATCTCTCTATCATACTTTGAATTTTCCAACAAGTATTCCAACAATGCAATTTCTTTGTGGCATTTCTAAAGTATTTCATCATCATTAACAATCCCTTCATTCATAAACAAATTTTCAGTTTGAATTGTAGAAGTTTCAACAGTCTTAGTTGTTGCTCCACAAATCAATGCTTTAGACTGATCCATTTCTTCTTCATTCACAAGAAATTCTTCTTACATTGTAACAACTTCAATTATATCACTGCTTCCTTCATTCAAGGGACATTCCTCATCATTTCTTTCTGCTTCAGAGTATTTATCTTCTGAAAGATTCTTCCTCATACATGTGAAAGCTTCACAAGATTTCTCATCCTCCTCTGCAAAACCTGAAATCACATCAAAATTATCAGATTAAAAAATACAAGGCTTTACATCATCTAGCTGATTTGGACTTGTCCAATAACTCAGGAAATCATCAATAATTTCCTCTTCAGCAAGACAAACTTCTTGTTGTCTTAAACCTCCACCATGATTCATAAGATCTTTTGCAGATCTCCATTCTTCATCTGTACTCTGTTCTGCTTCACAAACATAAACTTCTCTTCTCAACTCAGCTACTCTGAGTTCTGCACATCTCAACTGTACATTCCTCCTCTGTTCAATCTTTCTCAGCTTTTCTGCAAACTACATGTTCTCTTGCTGTTCTCTTCTTTGTTATAGCCTTGTCCACTTTACTCTCTTCTTCATGAGCCAACCAAATCTCTGGCTTTCCTCTATTTCATTTCCAGTTTATTAAACTATTCTCTGACCTCATCTACCTCTTTCCAATATTCTGCATCAGTCAATTTCTTCCTCATGCCATTTGTCCTGGCATCTTCTTCCTTCAATTTTCTGTTGTGTCCTCTCTCAGAACCTCTGCTATCTCTTCTATGACTATCAATAGTCATCCTCTTCTCCATGAGTTCCTTACTCATAAGCTGCACTAAGCCTCTGCAAAAACAGGCTCTCTTGCTGCCACTTACCTCACCAATCCTCTCTTTTGGACATGGTCTTTTGGCAAGTACTGGTCCCCTATTTGTTGGAACCTTCTGAGCACTCTCTTCTGCTCTCCCTAGGCTTCACTCCTCTGCAACTTTTAGAACTCATTCAACCTCTGTTGAATCCCTTCAGGTTCTGCCACATTCTTCTTCCACTCAGAATCCCTTGCTGGACTCCTTCATCACTGCTCTCAAAGTTGTGATCTGCTTTTGCTGAGATTTCTTCAATTTCCTGCAACCTGAATTCTGAAAACAATTCTTCAAACCAGAGTTAAACACTGTTCATCAACTCACCTTCCAAGATCCCTGAGTGATCTTGCTGTCCCTCTCACCCACACTGCATCTCGGTATGCTACAATGTTTATCAGTTTCAAAAATCTGATCATATTTCATTACACATGCATTCAACAAAAACTTGAACTTTTAAAAAGAGCTATTCTAGCTTTGATAACACTTGCTAGTAGGCTCACCCTGCCAAACCCACATCCTTCACTCTAAATTTACAATTCCGAAGTGGTCCTCAATTTCTAAATCTGGGTAACTCAACAATTAAATGTGGAAGCTTTTATATCTCAAATCATACATTTGAGATATTAAATAAAATTCTTATGGTTATAAAATCACTCAACCCAGATTTCATCTATATTCGGAAGCTCTATTTCAAACTTAACTTCAATCCGAATCATTCTCTCAACCATCTCATAGATGACTCTTCATTTAACATTCATTTATGCAAAGGTTTTACTTCAACCTAAATTTCCATATGATGGCCACTCACTTTTCGCCATATAGCAATTCGAATTTTATATTCGATCAACTCAAGTATATATATGCGCCCTTTGCCTTTTAAAACTTACCAAGCTTGACCTTGGTTAATTAACACCAACGCATATAAATATTATACATTCAACATGAACAAAATTCACGGCATTAAATTAGAATGCCACCACATAATTAATATTCAATCATACATAAATTCAGACTTTGGCTAAAACCCAACGCCGACATAAAATAACAATTGGGGCCCACAACTATCCTTACCTTGGCTAATTTTCGAATGGATCGGATGGTCCAAATTTCATCGCGTTCCAAAACTCAATTGAACACTCATCCGATGATCATCACGTAACACAACTGTACGCTTCTTAATCCCTCAAAATCACACGACAAAATTGGTTTTTATATACCACTTAACGCCACGTGTCGAGCAGCGGGTGATATCACGTTCCAAAAGGTAAAACAACTTACCACTCTTGAGACCACCCAATACTACCGGTTTAGATTCACCAAAACCACCTCTACTGTTTAACGCTCAAATTCCACTTCATCTTCATGGTTCCGCCTCCCCTTTCTTCATGGTTCTTTGCCATTAAACAATGCTCCAATGCATATTGGGGGATTCCATTCTATCAACGCACAATTCCCTTTACTTTCACGGTTCCACTTCTAATTCTGCATTCATTTGATCTAGGATTCCGTACTCTCTTCACAAATTAACATTCCCCCATTTCAACGTGACTCAGGGTTTTAAATACTGTCAGGGTCAGATCTTCGCACAGTCCTTCACCCCGGTTTCATCTTCAAATTCCGCCTTCCTTGATTCGATGGCTTTCAAATGGAAACTCTAAACAACATTCTTACCGCCTCTTAGTTCCTCTTATGAGTAGAATACATACTTTACTCGAGTCTTGACCTGAATCATTGATCGTAAATTTCGTTCTTTCCTGGGTGATCGATCCTTTCGTGATCGATACACTTAACTCTTATGTCTTCCCAAATATATATATATATATATATATATATATATATATATATATATATATATATATATATATATATAGAATTTCCAATTGACCTTTATGATTCAACTCAATCACAGTATTGACAATTTCATCAAATTGTCAGTAAATTAATAGAATACCACTTCATTCCTATTGCCTAGTTCACTGAAACACAAAACATTCCTCACACAGAATTTGATCAAATAATACACATGTAATTCACACAAAATTCAGGAACAAATTCTTCATTAATTACAAAACCTACTTCCTCTGTGGCCTGATCATCAATTCGATGACCTTCCATCCTCCTACTATGCCTCTCCTCTATATGCTCGTAGGCTTACATTTATACCAATTTAATGGTGAATCAATTCAGCTCCCAAAACTCTTAAAATTCCCAAATTCCTAACTCTAGACTAGATCCCTAGATTTGTGGAAACTGATTCCAACTCACTCCTACTTTGTAGTCTTTTCGAATCTCTCATCTCTTCATATGCCCAACTAATCATTCAAGAGCAGTTGCAATTCTCTACACATTTAATTAAAATTAATTAGAACCCACTAAATTCATTACATAAAATCTAACTCTCTTGAAAACTAAAAACCCCTAAGTCTAACAAAAATGCATGGAATTTGTTTTAGCCTAATGCCCCTGCATCAACATCCCACATTCGTCATTTTCCCTCCATGGGTTTGGGTTATCTTTTTTGACCTCTCATTTTCTCTTTGCCACATCATCATGACCCCATATCCCTTGATGTCAAATATTGCCAAATTCTAGAGTCGTGTCGCCAATATGTTCAAGAGGAGTTCCCTCTGCAGCTTTCAACCCTTGATCCTATATATAATCCTGATTCACTATCATCTTATTTCTCTCTCTCGTATCGATGATGTGGGAAACATTATGAGTCTCCTTCAACCGGTCACTTCCTCTTGACTTTAGCTCATTATCCAGGAAGCTGATCTAGAGACTCCCTTCTGGTACCTTAGAGTTTTCATGCCTCAATGGAAATTTCTTCACATTCGACGATAGTTTCTCATCATTAGCCTTCGATCGAGTGATTTCGCAGATGTTCGACTTTAGCTCATTGTTCACATTCCGTGGATTGTACTAGATATGCCTTGAGGACCATTGTCATTATTTATGGTTTCTCTTGCACTTGTTCACAACTTTCCTCATTGGCTGGTAATCATGCGATTTTATTGCATGTTTGACTTCAGTTCATTCATTTACATTCCTGAATTTGTACTTGTTCGAGTCGAGATGGAGCACAAGACTCTGGATTTTGCTTGATAAAATCTAGGGTGCGAAACGATTTGATTTATCATGACTATATGCATGACTCTTCTGATTGGATGGATGTGACCATACCTAAGTCTATTTTGATGATCCTTATGAATGACTGTGTCCATACCTCGAATCTTGTTAGCTCTACTATGGATGGTTGTGCCCATACCATGTATTCATGTATCAGAGATATCAGTTGTACTTGTTCTTGCAGGACTTCCGAAAACGATGTTTTGGTTTGGGCATTTTCACATAAAGCATTTCACCCCTCCCTCTCTCTTGGACTTCATGCTTTAGGGGGCATCTGTTACACATTATTTTTTCAGCGTCCCTACAATCCCCATCCTAAATATTGGAGGACCATTTCAATGACCCCTGTGTACTGTCATACATTGCCATAAATGTCATTTCATCCTTGGCATGTCAATATCATAATATATGATGATCATTCCTCAAACATACCTTCAAAAATATATGGTTTTGGCTCGACTCTGGTAGGTAGTTATGGCCTCGCACCCATGAAGAAATTAAAAATGGGCTCCGTGCCCTTTAGCACTTTGTCTCGGAAGGGCACCTGCATCGAGTTGCTTTTGGAAAGTTTTTAAAAATAGAAATGAAGGTTCCATGCTTAACAACTTCGTGAGTGGAGTCATCATGGTTTGTTCCACTGAATCACATTGAGTTTCCCCCTTTGGCCTATTAGTTCCTACAATTGTGTAACTCCCCAAAGGGATAGACCTCTCCTCCACCTTATGTGGAATCCCAAACCTCCTCCTCCTCTCCTATAAATTTTTCCTCCTCACATTGATTCAGCTAGTTGAACATTCATTAACATAGCTGGTGTGTTGAAGAAAGACGAGAAGAATCCATTTTTGAGAGAGAGTTTAGGCCCATTTCCTCATCGAGTGTAATGAAAAATGAATTCTTGAGACGCACCCGACTGACCCCATCGAAGGAGATCTGTAATGTCAAGGTATAAGGTTGTAAACTTATTTTTCATGTATCAATAATACATGACTTATTTCTAGTTCCAACTTTGTTTCCATTTATATGCAAAGTGTTCAACTCTCCTTAACTAGTTGAATAGCTATAGATGAATGTATATGCTTGTATGCTATCATCATTTCTTTGATCTTTGTGCAGATGCATGAACATCGCCACCAACATGGAGTGCAAGTCGTGAAGACAAAGATCGAAGGATCACTGCTGCGTGCCACAACAAAAGCATTGGACCGAGGTAGGATATATGTTTTGGTCCATATTTCATTTATAAGCTAGGAATTTAGGAGTCTAACATGTTCCCTTGTTGCTAGACCTACCCTAGGGCTAGAGGGATCACCTCTGTCTGGAGTTTTTGCTCAACACCTCCTCCCACATTTAAAGTTAACTGGTTTGCTAGGGTAAAAATGTGATGAGAGTCTATTGTGATGTGATTCAACTCCCCATGTATAGTTAAGGAAGCGGAACTGAGAAAATGAAACTAATATGACCTTCCTTAGTAGCTACAGATCCTTCAGGAGGAAACCAAAACTTTTAGGTGCTTAACCCCTGAGACAACTTGTCATTTTTTTGATCTGGGTCCTCAGTGGCTCCTATGAAAATCCATTCATGCGACTATGCCCTTCTAGTTGCTCCCATGGAAAGGCATGCCAATGACTGTGGAATTTTTCAGGTAGTTCTAAGCCAGTGACCCCTGATTCTGAGCCACTTTTTTAGGGCTAGGTCTCAGGGCACAGTCCAAAACTTAATGAAACTTTTAGAAATGATAAAAAACAATTGAATAAGGTTGCTAATGTAATCATTAGTATAAGTAATTGATCTTACCCTTACTAGCCATGACAATAATTTCATCAAACATGTCAGAAATATGTAATCTACAGGTCATAACAACATATCTCAGCATAGGGGTCTCATACTTATCTGATATTCATAAGAAAGCATTGATGCCTCATCACAGTAGCTGCATTATCATATATTAGGTCATATATTCATTGTTCATTCATTTTCTAATAAAAAATGATAAGAACCATACATCAAGTCTGGCATAAAATATACTCATAACCAACATATAACCTACAAAAATAATAAGGATATAATAGCCATAAGAATCACATATGAAAAATTACATTTACACATGAAATTTCAAGGAGAAGGAGCTCTTATTAATGAATGCATAAGCTAACCAAGTCAGGGACTTTGACGAACCACCCAACCATAGATTGGGCTGAACTAAATCTTTCTTTCGGCCAATCACCATTGTGCCATATTCCAAGTATAAATGTGGGGCTCATAAAAAAACCAACCAGGTTTCCTCGAGCTTTACCACAATCCACCAAGGGATTCCTAGGCAAAAATAATAAACATACAATACCAAGCTTTACTGCAATTCTACCATAGACCAATCTAGGGATCACAAGGCCTATACAAGTATGGAAACCATGATTAATTTACCTATATCCTTGGATATATGATTTACCATATATCCTGACATTCACCGATCGAGGATTCCTAGACCTAATTGAGAATCCACCCTCTAGGATTTACCGTATATCCTGTCATTCACCGGTAAAGAATTCCTAGGCCTAATATAGGGCACATACCTCTAAGATTTACAGTATATCTCGACATTCCCCGGTCAAGGATTCCTAGGCCCACCGACTTCCAAAAATTCCGCTTTACCGCAATCCCACCTTCACCGTTCTAGGTATTCCTAGGCCTTGTGTTATTCTTCAGAGACCACCCCACTCAATTTTGAAACCATTTGAAAATCCAACTTAACCAAGTAAAATATAACCCATCACACCATGGCTATTCGGAAATGGAAAGGAAAGGCTGAAAATCACTATCATGCTTGGAAAAACCCATGCCAATAACAACAAAGAACCAAATACACACATGCTTCCTATTTTGCAAAAGCTAAAACAAACTGTTCTCTATCTTATGAAGAAATCTTAACTAATTTGTTAGTTTCTAAAAATTCTACAGTCTAGTGTACAAAGATAAAATCAAATTCTAGAAAAGAGAGTTTATACATTTTTATGTCTTTGAAATGAAATGTTATGGTAATGAAACTTGTAAAGAAATCACTTTAGCTATTGAAAAGAAATCACTCATGAACTGAAAAGAGCACACTTATATGCTGAAAGGAAATCACTCAATCACTAATGTTTTAAAAAGAAATATCTAATTCTCTTGAAATAAACCATTGATGAACTTGTAAAACTACTCTAAAATAATCACTGCTGCTCTAGAAGTAAATTATGAATCCTTTGCAATTTGACAATTCCAAAGGAAAGATTGATGAATCTACATCAAATAATAAAATAATACTTATGAAAGCATCTATATCAAATAACAAAATGAAATTCTGGAAGTAACTACAACAAATGACAAATTGAAATTATGAAAATAACTACAGAAAATGACAAATTGGAATTCTGAAAATAACTACATCAAATGATAAAATGAAAACATGATAGCAACTACATTAAAAACATAACATGTGAAACATTCATTGTTTGCAGGGGCCCTCCACAAAGAGGTGGTATCAAAGCTTCACATGAACAATCAATTATGAATCAAATATTGAAAGCACTTCTTCATTAAAAAGGATGTAAGACAAAGTTTCAACAATTCATTGTATGGTTCAGAAAATTAACCTTCTATCTTTGTTTCAATGGAGTGTTTATATAGGGGTTGCAATGTAACTTCATGGAGATTCATATGGATAAAGATAAAAACTGAATGGACACCTATTTTCCACGAATTTGATGAAGCACGATCCATTCCAACCTCTGTTTGATTGACTGGGTGTTTACTGACACATGGGCGCAATGTTTTCTCATGCAACTACAAAATAGGGCTCCAAAGAACCTGAAATATCTCCCAAAGGGTAAATAATTTAGGAAAAATTATCGTACAGGAATTAATTGGGCCCGTGATGAACAAAACCCATGTTTTTTGTTTGCGATATTTGATTTAGTTTTCTCAAAAAACACGTTTGAATTTGACTGGTCAAAACTGATGTGATTTTCTGTTGATCTTTGCCTGGAGGTCTACATGTGTGAGATGGGTGGAATTTGACCAACAACAATCCATATTGGAGCTTCTAGAAACAATGTCCATGTGTTGGATTTTATTCTAAAGTGGTGCTACTACCTCAACCATGGAGACAGTTCCAGAAATTGTAGAAAATTGAACTTTCAAACTAGCATTAGTAAAACCATGCATACTTATCTTTAATTCATTTAAAATAATAGAAATAATAATAATAAACCATGTAGACATGTATATGGGAATTTGGTGTGTTTATGAAGAAATATAGTTAAAAATGATGACAATGGGTGAAACATAGTTACCGATCAAATAGGAACTATTACCTCAAAACGAGAACTCTAACCCAAAAAAACTCAAAAAACATGAAAAAACAACCCAAAAATGAAAAGTATGTCTTCGAGAATGCATTTTTTTTTTAGGGTCAAATTTCAACATTTTTTTAAATTATGCTAAAAGCCAATTTTTTTCTTGAAAAAAGGATTGAAAAAACACCCTCGAAACAAAAAGTGTTGATGGTGGAATAACATCACCAATTTTTTGTGTGCAAAAAACAACTTCAAAATGAAAAGTGTTGATGCGGCAATAATGTCACCAATTTTGTGTGTGCAAAAAACAGCTTGAAAACGAAAAGTATTGTTGCTAGAATAACATCGTCAATTTTTTGTGTGCAAAAAACACCTTAAAAACGAAAAGTGTTAATGTTGGAATGTCGTCTTTTTCTTTTCGAGGTAAATTGTTAACAATTTTTAACAATGACATTAAAGATAAAATATCACGACTCTGAAAAATTTTAAAATTTCAACGATAAACATGACATTAAAGATAAAATATCAAAAGTCTTAAAATTGGAACAAATTTTACTCATGGTATTAAAGACAATCTATTATCGTGTCTTTGAAAAGGGTTCAAAATCCATGGATGACATTCAAGATAAAATATCACCTTTATGAAAATAAAATTTCAACGATTTTTAGGTATGGTACTAAAGATAACCCAAAACAAAAAAAACAAAAACAATTTTTTTTTTGAAGTTATAAAAAAATTAATAATAAAAAAAACACAACATAATTAAAAAAATGATAAAATAAAAAATTTAAATTAGTTAAAATTTAAAAAAAAAAAATATTCTTGGTAAATTAGACTAATTCTATTAAAAAAGCATATGGTACAAGATGGAATACAACCAAGAGAGGCTACATAGCAGGGAAGCCGGAAATGATGAAAAATCAACCTCGGTCCCGATAATTAGCCAAGAGAGAAGTAAGAGAGCCATGCAGATAAGCTAAGGAGCTAAAGAGACAGACACAAGAGTCTACCCAGAATGGGTTGAATGGACCTCAGTACGACACTTTTTTCCTTTCTTTTTTGAGATTTTGACCCAATTGTCCTGGGGCGGATGGGCTAGTACCACTTAGAGCCTGTTGGTGACTGAAGGAGATGGATCCTTATCTGAATATGATGAGGAGGCTTCATGAGACCTTTTTTGAGCACTTGCGAGACCGATGGGATCTCTAGGATCTGTTGAAGTCATGTCCTTCTCCTTCTTAGTAGCCTCCTCATCTGCTTCAATCTCTTTCTCATCCAAGCTGAAGGAGTTGATGTCGTCCATGGGAGGTGGTACGCATGGTTTCCAACTTTTGGAGGTTTATTTGTGGTTTCTCTTCTTCTTTTGGGCAAAGAACAAGGAGCATGAGTTCTAAAGGTGCTTTGTTTGATGGCAGTGATGACATCGAAAGGCAGTATTCTCATAGTCCAGGGTTTGTGTCTAGTGGAAGTCGCCCACTTTGAGATTGATTTGATCTGGCAAACCTTTACTGATTTCTATTTCTACACATATTCTACCATAGGTGTATATGCTTGATTCCCCCCTGTAGGTGTCTGTTGCCAGAAAGCTTCCTAGGGTGTTTCTGATTCCTTGAAAGACAAAATAGTGCCATAGAGGGGCCAGTAAATATGGAAGCTTGAGCCAAATAGGAAGCTTGGTAATGACAGCCATGGAGGGGTCAACACCTAGGAACCATGGCGTGAGGAATAGCCCTGCTTTCCCCCAAAACCAAGGTCCTTCTGTTAAGGCTTTTTGATAGTGCTTGCTGAAAGGGAATAGAACTATGAAGAAACCCTTTGAGTAGAAGAAAATCCTACTGTTATTAGTCCAAGTGGAGTGAACCCATTGGTAGAGATCTGCTGAGCATGGCCATAATCCATTGAATTGGTAGATAATGGCCTTTTCCGCATATAATTGAAATTGGTTATCAGGTGTAGGATGGGATATTTCTACCGCTGGTATGTCCTCTATTTTATCCACTAAATATGGCTTGGGAGCCTCAAGGGGTTGGGCTTCTTTCTTGCGCTAATGTGCATGTACATTATCTTTGTAAGAGAAAGTTAGACCCAAGGATGGTTGTCCAGATGCCCCTCCTCACAGGCATAGGGTTAAAACCAGAGTAGCATTTTTCTCAATATTATAAAATGACAGCAGAAGAGTATTCTCGAGCTATTTACATCCGTAAAGAAATCGCTGAAGCGCAGAGGGGTTCCTCATCTTGAATTCGAGGGCATGCGCAAGGCTCTACACCAAATCCTTAGGTCGCACCCAACAAAGCAAGGTTCTTCCATTGAGAAGTAGGATCTGGATGTGGAAGGAGGGGGCTAGTTCTACCTTTTCAGGGGATGCATGTTGGAGCGAATGTCCACTGAGGAGATGGGGTGAGCCATTGATGACAATCTTATCCTTGCTGGTGGACTTCATAGGAGGATTGTTCTGAATTACACTACTGCAGTTGATGTCTTTCTCTCTGGAGAACAACAAATCGAGGGGTGCGACAGTCCTCATCCTCACCTCGGGGCTGAGCTCCCTCCCAGTCCTTCTAGCGAGCTCCCCACGGATTCGTGCGTAATAAAATAAAATACTAAAAAAAAAAAAAAAAACAATTTAAATTTAAAAAAGAAATTAAATTTAAAAAGCAAAAAAAATAAAAATTGTAAAATAATAAAAATTTAAATTAAAAAAGAAAATTTAAATAATAATTTAATTATAAAAAATGCATATAAATATGTGAAAAATACATATTTAAATTAAAAAAATTACCAAAAAAAAAAAAAAAAAAAAAAACATCTTTCAAATTAAAATTAAAAAAACAAATAAAATATAAAATATAAAATATATAAAAAAGAATTAAAAAATTAATTAAAAAATATAATTTAATTTAAAAAAATAAAAATGAAATTAAAAATAAAATAAATATTTAAAAAATTAATTAAAATTTTGATTGATTGAACCGCTCCGCGGCAGCCCTAGAGGTCACGGGGCTCAGCCCATGGGTGGCAGAGTGCTGGCAACTCTCCACCGCCTGTCCACCGAGCCCTGCGACCCCCATGTCGGCGAGGGTCGATTTCGAGAATCAACCACTACATCCCTTGGGGCCGTGAGGTTGGGCCAATGGGTGGCGAAAAGCTGTCATTTTTTTGACGCTTCTCAGCTGAGCCCCGCGGCCTCAAGGTGCCAGTGGTGCAGTTCAATCAATCGAAATTTTAATTAATTTTTGTTTATTTTTTATTTTATTTTTTTAATTTTTTGTTTTAAAATTTTTTAATTTATAGTTTAAAAAAAAATTAAAATTAAAATTTAGTTTTTTATTTAATTTTTTTTTAAATTAATTTTTAATATATATATATATTAAATTTAATATTTTTCTAATTTTAATTTTAAAATTTGTTTTTATTTTTATTTTTATTTATTTTTTTATTTTTTTTAATTAAAAAAAAGAATTATTATTATTTCTTTTTTGAATATATATTGGTTCCAATTATATCAAACTTTGGTCTATTGGACCTAAAGAAACGAATTATTTAGTTTGTTTTAAAATTGTACTCTTATGCTCAAAGTGCTTTGAGAGAAGCGCCCCGAGCTCATTATAATTTTTACATGTTAAAAAGTTAGGAAGGTCGGTATTGCAACATAGAATATATATGTGTGTGTGTGTGTGTGTTTTAATTTTATTTAATTTTTAATTTAAATTTTTATTGTTTTTTTTTATTAAATTTAAATTTCTAAATTTAAATTATTTTTTATGTTAGTATTTTTATTATTTGATTTATTTATTTATTTTTAAATTTTTATTTTATCATTTTCTTTAATTATGTTGTTTTTTTTAACTTTAAAAAAATGATTTGTTTTGTTAATTTTAATTTTTTTCTCTTTAAATTATGAGTTTAGTATTATTATTATTATTATTATTATTATTTTGTTTAATTTTTTTTATTTTAGAAGTTATTTTTGTTTTTTTTTACATTTTTATTGGTTTTTTTTCATATTTATTTGAATTTTTTTTATATATTTGATTTTTTTTGTCATGTTTATTTTATTTTATTTTTATATCTTATTAACAAGATGAAAACCACCACTCTCAACAAAAACAAAAATGATTGATGTTACTTCAACACTTTTCAAAATTAACATGCAAATCATTAACATTTTGAAACAAATGTTAATACTTGATAAATAAAAAAAATTAAAGTGCTAAACAAATGATCATTTTTCTAAATCGACATGATATTTAAAAAAAAAATCAAAGAAATTTAAAGTTCCAAAAATATGCTAAAAAATAGGTTATTCTAAATCACCATTTTTCAAAATCGACATGAAATTCATGACATTAAAAAAAGAGAGGTGATTTTGCATCACCACTTTTCAAAATCAGGCGTTTTTTTTGCTACCTCAAAAAAACGAGTACCAGGTAATTTTCTCGTTTGATCAATAACTATGTTGTGAATAGAATGATCCGAAAATGGATGTTTTCATCAAAAAAAGTATGACTAATTCGAGGCTCAACATCCTCCCATAGTGGAGATTTTGCATATCCTCATGCAAAAAAAAACATTGCAAAGTTTCATAACCAACCGGTTCCTTGTGTTCCTTTATTCTGTCATTTCAACTAAATCTTTGACCAAAGCTCCAAGAGAGCAATATTGACCCGTTACCTCAATAAGATGCACTTTTCATTATTTATTATATGCAACTTGTGTGAAATAAAGGATGCCCACATATTAGCATATCCAAGTACTTGTCACTATTTAAATTGTGCTCAAATTATTCAAGCCTTAGTAAAATACCATATTGTGAAGAACACATCAAGAATTTTACTCCATCTATAGAATGTGTTTTCCGTCCTTGTGAATGTGTTTTGTCTCATATCACTTGGCCTTTGAGTCAAGTCACCAAGGGAGGAGCGAAAGAAAAATTCTTTTGGTCGAAATCTCAACAGAAGGCGTTCATAGAATTGAAACATCGCCTCTATTCTGCCCTAGTGCTTACATTACTAGAATTGCAATAACCATTTGAGATTGAGACAGAGGCCTCTGACTATGATATTGGGGCAGTTCTTACTCAACAAGGGCATCCAGTGGCATATCACAGTGAGACATTGTCCGAAACAATTCGCAAGTATCCAACTTATGACAAAGAAATGTATTCCATTGTGCAGGCTTGTCGACAATGGAAGCATTTCATTTTGGGGAAGGACACAATCATCCACACAGACCACCGATCCCTGCAGTTCATACAGACACAAGGGAAGTTGCAGAATGATCACCATCAGAAGTGGTCCACATATCTGCAACAGTTTCATTTGAACATCAAGTACAAGAAGGGTAGCACCAATAATGTTGCAGGCTGCCTCAGCCACCCATAGATTGTGGTGCTAAACACTGTTCTCAACTCTCATGGGCACGAGACTTCTGATTGGCCTCTTCTCTACAAGAGCGATCTAGAATTCGGCCATACATACAAGGCACTCTTGGGGGGTACACATTTTCCCAATTTTCACCTCCAAGATGCACTGTTATGTCACCTAGGACACCTTTGTGTTCCTTCAAGCGAGCGTGCCAAGATGCTATGGGAAGCACACTACAGTCGATTTGTTAGGCATTTCGGAGTCAAGAAAACAGTGGCAGTACTGCAAAAGTATTTCTATTGGCTGAACCTTTGATAAGATGTCGGGAAGTACATCAGATCCTGCACTGCTTGCACCATTGCCAAACTGACCATCAAGAAGCAAGGCCTCTATACTCCGCTACCTACCCCTAGTCGACCTTGGGAATCCATCTCCTGGGAACTCATCTCCATGGATTACATGTTTGCCTTCCTCCTCTTCTTTTTCGCCACATGAAATCGTAGAAATTATATGCACCAAGTATGCATATTTCTAAAGATCCACCTAATCTCACACTATTTAACTTTATGCAAGATACCTAATTTATTCCATTGTTAAATCTTTATGAAATGAATTATCATATTAATACATGTGAAGCATAAAAAAAAAAATATTTAATCGCACACAACACAATTTTTAAATCGAAAATCAAGCTAAAAACCCCAACTATATATTATGTAACATGGAGATCATATGAAAATCTCATACAAACATACAAAGCTTATCACAAGCTCTTAGTATAGTACAATCGTCATACACTAATCAGGCCCAATCTTGCAAATCCATGCACCGACCTTTGCCACCTGCTAGCCTGCCTCCACTGCGCAATATCTGCTAAAGAATAGCTCTGAATGAATTCCAATTACTCCATCCTTGATTGCGCAATCCTCATTGGCATCTACACTGAGTGTGTGATGCAATCAATGCATCACTATATTCACAACAAATAGTCTATCTTGCCCTTTCACCTATCTCTCCACTGGTCTCCACTGAAACTGCCATGCACTGTAGTTAACTGCTGTATTGTTCAGTTGATTAATGAGTTATTATTTGTGAATTAATTGAACTAATTAACTCACTCACTACCACGGAGATACCAAATCAAATTAGATTCAGACACACCAGGTCAAACTTGAGCCTGACTGAAAGTGAACTAAAACAACTTCCAAACCATTTCTCCACAGTCATCCTCTCCTGGCCACTTAGTTCTTTACTGTTCCAGCTAAGGCTGAGGAAACGCTTTAGGTGCGTTTCTACTGTTTAAGAGGTGTGCTATCTTCAGCAATCAACTGATGTTTTAAGAGAATAACATGTGAAAGTTTAGAGTCTAATTATTATTAAGAGCTAATAATAATCGACATGCATCTATTTTTAGATTGATGATCTATAAATAGACTTCGCCCAATATTCTAAAAATAGAATTTCATCTATTTTTCCAACTTGATTAACCATCCACAAATAGAATCCTGCAACTTCTAAAATATGATCATCATGTCTAAAAATAGACATAGTCTAAAAACAGACTTGTGCCAAAGATAGCCTGCGGGCCCACTTAGTGAGGGCGACTCTTTTCACTAAGCTCATCATCTTGTTGAATCTCAATAGAAACAACTATGTTTTCGTGGTCTTCGACAGGTTCTTGAATATGGCCATTATGGCGGCCTACAAGAAGAATATCACAAAAAAATGACTGATAAACTCTTCTTTGAACGAGTGTGAGTGCACTTTGGGATCCCACAGTCTATCATATTAGATCGAGACAGCAGGTTCCTCAGCACATTTTGGTCCAGCCTCTGGTCAATGCTGGACACCAAGCTCACTAAGTCCACAGCTTTCCATCCCCAAACTGATGGCCAGACAGAGGTTGTCAACAAGATGATTGTACACATTCTGCGCATGTACAATTCAAAGCATCCACGCACATGGGATGAGAGCCTCCCCTATGTACAACACAGTTATAACTGGGCTGTCCACAGCTCAACTGACCACAGCCCCTTTTAGGTGGGCTTGGGATTCCAGCCGCTATGTCCCATTGACGTAGCCATGCCATTTGCGGCTACTCAAGCCAATTTGGCTCATGTCCAGTCTGAAGCTGACAAAGAGAACATCTTTATCGAGCACATTCAACACATCTACCAACAGGTTCATGAAATATTGGACAAAGCCAATACAAAGTACAAGCAATGACATGATCAACATCGGGTGCCACACAACTTCTAGGTGGGTGACAAAGTGTGGCTACATTTGCACAAGGAGCGCATCACTGGACCCCACCGCAAGCTTTGCATGCTCCGATATGGGTCGTAAACCATCACCAAGGCTGTAGGGAGCAATGCCTTCGAGCTCATTATTCCACCATTCCTTGGTCTGCACCTAGTATTCAATGTGGACTGCCTTCGTCCCTACTTCCCACCTCTACTAGACACCTCTAACATTGCAGAACAACTCACACCAACATAGTTTAACCCAGACTGCATGGAACATGCCACCACAGACTGTATCATGGACATGCAAATCAAGAACACTCGCCAACAGAAGATTCAACTGTATCGGTTTGTCAAAGATGGCCAACTCCTACACCAAGGCAAGTGGCTCACCAAGGACCAAGTTCAGTAGAAGTTTCCTCATCTCATGGAGGAAATCAATGCAATGGGGACCATTGCTTCCTAAGGGGGAAGGAATGATCCAGGTGGATATTGGTGGCCACCTAACTATTCCACTTGGGGCCCCACCATTGTCTCCTTTAGTTTTTCAGTTTCAGCATAACTTACTATTTTTAGCAGTTTTTTGGCAACTGAACTTCCAGAGCCGTTTTAAGGCCCTAAATGTCGTTTTTTAGGCATTGCACCTCTGGTGAATATGATTCTGTTTTGAAATTGATATTCACAGTCAGAAGTTTTATTCCTCGGATAGATATTTCTAATGATGTATCATGTGCGTCAAATAGAGATGGTATGCCAAAGTTACAACCCTGGGAAGTTGAAACGCCAATTTACCCAAACAGGGCCCATAGTTTTGGCGTTTCATCTCTTAGGGTTACCTTTTTGGATGTTTAGGGTTTTCCATTACTCCTCTATAATAAATAGGCCCTTTCGTCTCATTGTAACACAGTTCAGAGCCCTGTAGCCACCACAGCTCTTCTAAGAGATAAGTTACCAATGCCCTAGCTAGTTTATTTCCATTCTATCTGTAAGAAAATTTCAGTTCTTTGATATTAATGAAATAAAGTGTTATTTCCACTGCATATTTGTATTTATGGTTATATGTGTATTTTTTTGTGTTCCTGTAGAAATCCAGATCATGAATTGAGGTCAACTAAGGGTGATATTGATGTTGTGGTGGAGGTGAATGGTATGGATAACATTGATATTGATATTGAGGATAGCGAGGAAAATATTGAGGATACGGTGGATTTCCTTTGTAGGGCCTTTTACAAATTTGTTGGTAAGATTGGTTTTGAGGTTGGGATTGAGATGGCCAAGGTTTCCAAGGTTGGTTTTGAGGTTGCGATTGAGATGTCCAAGGTTGCCAAGTCAAGGGTGTTTTCCAATTACTTTAAGATTTTTGTGCATAACCCTGAAATTGATAATTGAGATCTTGCATCATACGAGGTTTATGGGCTGCCTTGGTCTTCTTAGAGCTACATAACAAGATTATTCCAATTTTTGATTTGCTTCCTGGTAAACTTCCTTTAACCTTGGTAATTATGGAAAATCTTTAGTAGTATGTGATCATGCACATATGTCACAAATTTTAATGTTATCAAGTGGAAATTCATGAAAGGCATGTTTGTTTCTACATTTATGGAAAAATATAAATGAATTAGCATTCTCAGCTTTTTTCTTGTTTTGCATTCTTAGCATGTCAATTTGTTCATTTAAATTACCAAGAATGTTTAGAAAATTGGTAAGTTCAGTTTGACTTACCAATCCTGATGCTGACCTACTTACTCTTGCCATAAATGGATCTTGAGGGGATCTTACATACTTTTCTTTTCCTCTTTATATGTTCTTGCACAGTTCAAAAATCTCTTGAAATCACAATTGATAGACATCTTCTTTTCCCACCAGATTAAGAATATTAATCCATTCATCCTTTATAGCATTTAGTAGGAGAGTTTTTAATGTGTTTGAGCCTAAATTATGTAATTTAGATATTTTTATATTATAAGCAAATCTCTCCACTAAATATTTTAGGCTTTCATCCTCTTTTTGGTTCATCTTAAAGGCTTCATTTCTAAGTTCTTGGTGTATGTAATAATCTTTATATTTTTTCAAAAATACTCTCTTCATATCGTCCCATGTCATTATAGAATTTGTTCCTAAAGTCATGAACCATCTAAGAGCTCTATCCTTCAATGTTTCTGAAAAAAAATTCAATTTTTGAATGTGTAATGAGTAGCCATAAGATCTACAAATAATTTCAAATTCAAAATGAAAGGTTTCTGGGTCTTTTGATCTAATACCTTTGATGTTAGGAAGTATAGATGGATGGATTCTCTTCATATGACCAGTAAAATGAGTTTCTTGAATGGGGAATCCAAAAGGATCTCCCTCATTTTCATCATCTTCGTCCATTTCTTCAACCTCCTTTGTCACATTTTCTTCTTCCTGCAAAAATAAGAATTCATGTTGTGGATGTGTGGCTCTTACTGCACCATGTGATACACTGGGTGTGGTAAGTGACTGAGGTTTTTTTTTTAATGAAATGAAAAATGCTCCTATTGACACTTCCCTGGCAAAGGTGCCAAAATGTTTAGTCAATTTAATTGTCTTAAATTGATTACATAAATGATCGACCGGAGTTGGTAAAATTGTGAAGTGAAAGTGCAATATATGTGCTAGAAGCCTCTTTTAATTCATTTTATTGGTGTAATGATTGAATTTGTAGAGATTGCTTCTAAGGATTCTTTTATTCTTTTTTTCATAATGAAATTACAACTAAGTTATCAAAATCAACATGATTTCTATTTTGCAAACACTAAAACAAGCCGTTCTCTATCTTATGTAGAAATATTAACTAATTTGTTAGTTTCTAAAAATTCTACAGTCTAGTGTACGAAGATAAAATCAAATTCTTGAAAAGGGAATTTATACATTTTTATGATTTTGAAATGAAATGTTATGTTAATGAAACTTGTAATGAAATCACTATAACTATTGAAAAGAAATCACTTATGAAGTGAAAAGAACACACTCATATGTTGAAAGGAAATCACTCAATCACTAATGTTTTGAAAATAAATCACTCATGCTCTTAAAATAAACCACTCATGAACTTGTAAAACTACTCTAAAATAAATCACTGCTGCTCTAGAAGTAAAACTATGAATCCTCTGCAATTTGACAATTCAAAAGGATAAATTGATGAATCTACAACAAATGATAAAATAAGACTTATGAAAACATCTACAACAACTAAAAAAATGAAATTCTGGAAGTAACTACAAAAAATGACAAATTGGAATTCCCGAAACAACTACAAAAAATGACAATTTGGAATTCTGAAAATAACTACATCAAATGATAAAATGAAAACATGAAAACAACTACATTAAAAGCATAAAATGCAGAACCTTCAATGTTTACAAGAGCCCTACACAAATAAGTGGTCTCAAAGCTTCACACAAAAATTCAGCTACGCATCAAATCTTTAAGGCACTTCTTCACTAAAAGGGATGTAAACCAAAGGTTCAACATTTCACTGTATGCTTTAGAAAATTAACCCTCTCTCTTTATTTCAATGGAGTGCTTATATAGCGATTGAAATGTAACTTAATGGAGATTCATATGGCTAAAAATCAAAACTGAATGGACAACTATTTTCCACGAATTTGATGAAGCAAATTCCATTCCAACCTCTATTTTCTTGACTGGGCGTTTATTGACACATGGGTGCAATGTTTGCTCACACAACTACAAAATAGGGCTTCAAAGAACCTGAAATATCTCCCAAAGGGTGACGAATTCAGGAAAAATGATCATAGAGAACATAATTGGGCCCGTGCTGAACAAAACCTTTTTTTTTTTAGATATTCGATTTAGTTTGCTCAGAAAACACATTTGAAATTGACTGGTCAAAACTTCTACGATTTTCCTTTGATCTTTGCCTAGAGGTCCACATGTGTGAGATGGGTGGAAATTGACCAACAACAATCCATATTGGAGCTTCTAGAAACAATGCCCCTGCATTAGATTTCATTCTAGAGAGGTGCTACTACCTAAATCATGGAGAAAACTATGGAAACTGTAGAAACTTGAACTATCAAACTATCATTAGTAAAACCATGCATAATTCTCTTTAATTCATTAAAAGTAATAGAAATAATAATAATAAAACATATAAACATGTATATGGGAATTTGGTGCATTTATGAAGAAATATGGTTAAAAATGATGACAATGGGTGAATGGAATGATGCGAAAATGGATGGTTTCATCAAAAAAATTATGACAAATTGGAGGCTCGACATTAACTCTATTACATGAAGTTTTTAACCTAGGGATGTTACGGATAGAAAAAAATGAATTAAAAAAAAAGGAAAAGGAGAAAAAGGAAAGAAGAAAAAAAAATCAAGAGAAAACCTCCTTTGAGGTGTTTGAGATTGGTTCACTGATTCAAAACCTCCATGATGTGGCCAATTGGTTGGAAAAAATAAAGAAAGAGAAATAACATCCTAGGTGAAAACCTCTTCTAAGGTGCCTAGGCAGACTTACTAGTTGAAAACCTCCTTGAGGCAGCTAATAGGCTTAGGAAAAAGAGAAAAAAGATGAAACAAGAAAATAATTATTTTCTCCATGCGGATGCTCTCTAACCTATGCAAGCAACAACATGTTAGCACCAAAAGAAGAAGTTGATCAAAATCTAGTCAAGAGAATTCAAACTTGAGTTTTTACCTCCTTTGCATAGATGCTCCAATAGGACCAAGGCCATCATAATCCATCATCCTCATCCATTTCCAACCTTCACCCATTATTCTCAAGCCATTCCCATTCATTTTTCTCGTTGTCTTGTTGCTGCTACAAGAAAGTTATGTGATGCTATAGGATATTTTAGAATTGCGAAAAAAAATAGGGAAAAAATGTCTTGAACATATCTCTAAAAATGTGCATCCATTGGCTGAGATTGTTTATGGGTCGATGCATCAGGATGATGGTAACATGTGTAAAACATTTCAACAAATTCCAATGCATAGTTTTCAAGAAATTGGATGCCATCACCTACAACCATTTATCATTTTTCTCAACATTCATGCATCCATTGGCCAATATTTCTTATGGGGAGATGCATAAGGGTGATGGTAACATGATAAAAAATATGAGATAAACACAAGAAATCGTTTACAAGATATCAGTTAAACAAGTCAATTATAGGATTATCCCATAACTGCTACAGGATATTGATCAACATGAAAATAAGAACAAGTTTGGATGTTTCTTACTTAGGAACAAGGGAGGGGTCCCACAACATCCTTATCATCCATCCACCACATAAATAAAAAAAATTTCCTCATTTCCTTATTTTTCCATTAAAAGCATTGTTCTTCATCCCTTTATCCACCTCTCCCATAAAAAAAATCTCTATGACACCCCTCAAAAAATTCCTTATGAATTATAAATATTTTCTAAAGTGATACTTGGAGGAAATGGAGGTCCTAGAAAGATTTGTATGGCTGCTACATGAAGACACACAATCCTGTAGCACTCTACACATACCCTATGGGAACATAGACAAGGCACCAAGTCGAGAAATTTAATCACCATGAAGCATTGGAATACTACAACATCGGTCGTGAGCAGCTATAGGATACCCTACAGACTGCTATAATATCATTGTTCAATAAACAAAAACAACATCCAAACCACTACAACACCTTCATATTGAAGGACCTGCATCATCAAGCTTCAATAAAAAATGGATATTTAAATTTGTTTTTCTCAAGAAAAAGCATGGAGAAATGAAGACAACGAGATCACATCTCAGAAGAAATTCAAAGCAGCCCCACCCATGTTAGTAGTACCATGCAAGCATCAATTGATCAACAACCTCATGCAAACATAAAATGATCTAGAATATAATTCACAACACATCTACATGAATATCATCAGGCAAGCACAATTATGTGAATTCATAATCTCTCCCCTTGAGCGCGTCTTGGTTTAAAATATGTTATTCATACATGTGAGATGGGGTTCTATAATCTAAGAATAGAGAAGTGTTCACTACCACCTTCGAAAGTTAACTACATTCAACTCTTTTATCCATCACAGTACGCATGAAGAAAAAAACAAAAAGAGGGTTATGACTCTACAGGGTGGGTCCTATGTGCCTATTTATCATCGAATTTAGTAAGAGAGGGTGGTAGGTGCGGTCCAACTTTTACAACACATTGAGCCTCCCACCAAACCACCAATAAATTAAGCGGACTCGAGCCTCATATGGCACATAGTATTTTTTTATTAATATTTTAAGCAAAGGAGGAGCACCGCTAGTGTTGGAGGACATGATACCCAAGATATTTATTTCATAATACATTGTAGAGGGGCTACATGAACTCCAAAGTGTCGCTACATGATCAAAATAAACTGTTATAGGATTAGAACAAACTGCTACAGAACTGAGAGAGTGTGCTACAAGATAGTTTTCAGGGGCTACGAGAAAGTTCAGTGAGCTGCAAAAGGTCCGGATTTTGAGAAATTTTTCCCCCAAAACCTAGGGTTTGAAGGAAAACATCCAAAGGAAATGTAAGTACATATTTCTCCTTTCCATATGTGAACAAGAAGCCTGCAAAATTTTCATTTTTTTTAGCGGTATACCCTGTAGGAAACTTTTAACAAAAGTTTGGGAATGAAAAAATGAAACATGGATGATTCCCTTGAATTGAGTTTGATAAGGAAGTAAATTTCAATTATTTTTGGCCAAGCATGAAATCAAACTTTCTCCAAGAAATATAAGAAAACTATTATTTTTACCTCTGTCTTAAAAACCCTCATTGCACATTAATTTGTAAAACTTATACAAGAAAGGGAGAATTTCCTTCCAAAGTTGAAAAGTTGTATTGAAGACTATGGGGGGTGGATTTAATCGTAGAGAGCCCACAACCAAGAATAAGAAGGCGAAGAAGAAGCTAATGAAGAAACATAAGAGGATGGGGAAGAGGAAGATAAGCCAAAATAAAAACTAGAAAAGGAAGTCAAGGAGGAAGAAGGAGAGGAAGAGGCACAAATTGTGCTAAAAACATACTAAACCTACTAAATTTATGTTTTTGTGCATGAACATACTGCTAAAAAAATTAGTAATTTGTAGAAAATCAAAATTAAAAAGGATGGATGAAATGAGTTTAAACTAAGATCTAACTATCACATGAAAAGAAGGTCTATATATTTTTGCTTGTCCTTGCAAAACCTACAACCAAACGTCTTAAGAGAAAGGATTGATAAACATGTAGAGGCACAACATTTTCATATAAGAAGACTTGCAAAAGGATACAAATAAGCTAAGTGCATAAGAAGAAAAAAAGAAATTCATAAAATAAATGTACAAGTGAGAGGCCATCATGCCATGAATGAGGTACAACTAGGTGACCATGTTGCTGAGAGGATGATCAACACTTTCGATAGGAGGTATGATAAGCCTCCCAAATAGGTGCAATTCAAGGCCTATATGACCATCCTTTAACACATTTAAACTCTATTTTTTCATTTTATGACACATTTTTGAGCTATAATGTGTTCATTAGGAAGGTTTATATATAATTCCATATTATGTGCCTAATATTATTTATTTTTATTAATATTGACTAAGTTTCTAAAATCTACAAAATGAGAGAATTTAAGGAATTTCTCTGTGCAACATAATGCCACAGGATGGACCAATGAATGAATAAAATATCATGAAATTATTGATATATTTTGGATCTCCATTGATTGAGAAAATTTAGGGATCTGTTTCATGCTAGAGGAGAAGCTAGAACTTAGTATTTAATGAATATTCCTATGTTGTGGACTAGATCCAATTTTTGAGGGATTTTAGATGGAAAAAATACCTAATTTCAAGGAAAATGCTTCCCAATAAATTTTTATAATTACCAATTCTAATGATGCTCTAGGGGAGTGGATTTTTTAGTCTTCTTGTGGAGAAAACTTGTTATTTTAGTAACTTTACTTTCATTTCCAGTAGGGATGTACTTGGATTTACTATAATAATGAATTTTGGTATTATTTTCAACTTCTATTACTTGGTTTACATAAACAGAATCTAAGTATCCATAGACTTGGCCATCCCAGGAGCTTCAAAGCCTTTCTTTACAGTTTCGTTATCTTCTTTGAATGTCTTGTTTACTTGCATTTCTTATTCTTGCATTTCCTATTTTTGCACTTAGTATTCACGCTTCATTTGTTGTAGGTTAGATTGATAAAATAATTGAAGTACCTTTTTTTTCAGGCTATTTATACATTTACAAGTATGATCCATCCTTAGAATAACTCTGCAAAATCATATTCATCATTAAGCTACTTGTATTGGTTTACGAGTTCACAATTTTGGAATTTCTGGAAGTATCTTGTATCAAAATAGTAATAATTTTTTGCTGAATTTTATGTTAGGATATTCTGACACATAGGAAATAGTTAAGAATAACTTAATCTAGTGTATAGTTAGGTAAAGTGTGTTTCTTTACCATGTACATTTGTAACTTATAATCCGACGGTCACGATTTGTAGTGATCCGACGGTTATCTCTCACCTCGGTATTAATGGCACTTGATCCGTGGCTTAACACCTGATTGGTCCATGATCTCTATTTAAAGAGCATGGAGGGTCATTTTTCCGGTAACCATTTATGAGAGAAACATATGTAACTTTTCTTTTTATATTAATGAATTCCCTGAAGTGGCCGCGTTGGCTCAGGATGTGGATTGTTTCCCTCTTTGAGGGTTCTAACCACGTGATTATAATGGTGTACTGATTTGTGATCTGTTTTTGAGTGGTGACCTTTGGTTCTTGGTCTACGAAACTTACCCTATAAATTCGTACATGGTGTCAGAGCTATTTTGAGGGCCGCGTCCATTGTTGATCAAAATCCAAAGCCAGTTTGACTGCATGTGAATGCCGTTTTGTAGATCTACTATTTCTGAACATTTTTGGGCCTGGAGAACTGCTTGGTTGTGTCTAGAGCATTTGTTATAGTGAGGAACGCCTTTCGTTTCATGCGAAAAGGTTTCCGGATGCCCAAGTTCTGTCAGTTTAGATCTGGAGGTATAAAGCATCTATTTTGCAGTTATATTTGTTAATAGTTCTACTCTCTCTTTTTTTTTTTTTTCGGTATTAAGGTTTTATTTATTTTCCGTATCTATACCCTCTTCTTTGTGTATGCTCTTTGCTGTGCGCTCTGTGCAATCTTGGCAAATCAGAAACATGAAAAAGGGATTTTTTTTTGCTACGTATGCTCTTTCCCCCTGTATTTGTGCGATCTCGGGAATCAGAAATAGTGAAAAAAGTGATAGTTGCCAGTAAGGGTAACCAAAAATCTAACATTCTGCCGTAAGGCTTTGCATTTCATTTTTTTTTTCTCGGGTTTTGTGTTTTTTTGTGCAGGAAAAGGCATGCACACCGAAGAGTAAAAAAAAAAAAAAACCCCTTCCTCCTTTCATACAATAACGTGATCCTTTTAATATCTCACTTGGTGAGGGGTTAGTTTATGAGAATAGAGGTCTTGGGTTAAAATCTCCTTCTCAAGCTTCTTTTGTAAAAAAAATTTGTTCAAAGAGGCGGTTTTTTTTTTAAAAGTCACACTTCATCCTGTTCTCGTAACTATTCGACATCTACAACTCAGATTTTTCAAAAAGGCATAACTTCTTCATATGGAAGTCGTTTTTCGAGCTGCTTTTTTTTTAAATGGCCTAATTTTTCGAGATATTTCCATTGGAGCAGTTAGTTTCAGCTTTTCTTAGCTTTAGTTTAAAAAAAAATGGAAAGTGCATGTCCAATTATTCTTAATAGCATCAATTATTTCCAATGGCTACCTCACATGGTAGATATACTTAGAAGTAAAGGGCTTTATAGAATAGCCACAAGACAAGAAACTAAACCTTCCAATGATGATAAAGCTGCTAAATGGAAAAATAAACAAGATCAAGCATGAGAGTTGATAGGAATGTCCATTACTCAAGATCTTCGATTTCATATCCTTGACATTGACACCCCTGATGAGGCCCTGGAAAAGCTAAAAACTGTTTTTGGCATTCAAAATCAAATCTGGGCCCACCAGCTTGAAAATGAGTTGCTTACTTTGGACCCCAATAATTTCTCCTCCATTGAAGATTTTTTGTCCAAATTTAAGACCCTCAGAATTCTTTTAGAAGGTTGTAAGATCAAAAAGGATGATGATAGCCTCATATATTGCATTCTTTCTAAGCTTGGTCCTACATACTATGTGTTTGCTTCTGCCTTCCATTCCACTAGAGAAGCCATCATTTCTTCAGGAGCCACCTACAAGAATCCCTCTTTTGATGCCTTTTGTGATTCTTTGATAAGAGAACAAGAAATTTTTTTACACCTTGGTCTTATCATTGCTGGAAACGCTTCTAAGAAAGCCTTAGCTGCCCAACAACAACCATATCAAAAGAATCCCAAGAAGCAGTATCCTAAAATATATGGTCCTAAACCAAACAAGGGCCCTAAGAAATTTCAGCCGCAAACTGAAAAATCAAATCACCAAAATAATAAGGCAAATCAAAACAAAGGGAAGAAGACAAATAGACATTGCAACTTTTGCAATCGGGATGGCCATATAGAGTCCAAATGTTTTAAGAAGATGGAAGCCTTAGAAGCAGCAATGAAGAAGCACAACATCAATTTGGAGCACTCTTCACCTTCATCTTCAGGAATGGCACTTTCTGCTTGTGGTTGTCAAGCATCAAGATCTGGTTATGCATTAAATGTATCTTATTCTTCTCATTCTCATGAATGGCTCATTGATTCTGGAGCTTCTTACCACATGGCCAAAACTAAAGGCATGTTTTCTTCTTTAAATGATTGTAACACCAAACATATTTAAGTTGATGATGATAGATCTCTTAGTGTTGTAGGATTTGGAACCATTCATCTAGATAATGGCCAGCTTAATGATGTACTATGTGTTCCTACCTTGTCATGCAACCTTCTATCTGTTTATCAGATAACTCATTCAGGTGAAGGGAAAATAGTAGAATTTTCACCTCATGATGTTGTAATCAAGGACCTCAAATATCCTAAACATATTTTAGCTACTAGCATTGTTGATGATTCCACAAGGTTGTATAAGTTTGACAAATTTGGGTCATCATCTCTTCCCTCTGTTTTTGTTGCTCATAATGATGATGTGAGCAAACTTTGGCATGAGCGATTGGGTCACTTAAACTATCGCTCTCTTCAAACTCTATGTAAGGAAAATATGGTGATGTGCCTTCCTATGGTATCTTGCCGAGATGGTGTTTGCTCTGGATGTGTACTCAGAAAACATCATCAGGATAGTTTTGACAAACGTGCCTCTTGGCATGCTCCAACCCCTTTTCAACTTGTGCACAATAATTTATGTGGTCCACTTCCTATTGTTTCTTTCTTTGGTTGCAAGTACTTCTTAACTTTCATTGATGATTTTTCCAGACGCACTTGGGTATATTTCTTAAAACTCAAGAGTGAAGTTTTTAACATGTTCTTGGCCTTTAAGGCCTTTGTTGAGAAACAATATGGACATCAAATTCTTAAGTTAAGATCAAACAATGGTGGAGAATATGTTAACAACAAATTTATCAACTTCTACACAGAGCATGGCATTAAATTGCAACATACTGTTCCATACACTCCACAACAAAATGGTGTAGCTGAAAGGAAGAATCTCACCTTAAAATAAATTGTTAATTGTATGCTTCAATCTAAAGGACTTAGTCTCAATTTTTGGGCAGAAGCCATTAACTGTGAAAATTACATAGTAAATCGCACTCCTACTAAGGTTTTAAAGAATATAACTCCAAAAGAAGCTTGGAGCCCAATCAAACCAGATGTAAGTCACTTTCGTGTTTTTGGAAGTGATGCTTGGGCCCATATTCCACATGCGAAACATAAAGCCTTAGAACCTAAGAGTGAAAAATGTATTTTTGTTGGATATTCTGAAGATGTCAAAGGATATAGACTTCTTCAACCAAAATCCAAAAATATAATCATTAGAAGAGATGTAAATTTTGATGAAAATATATCGGCTCCATAGCCTAGTTCCCACAGGGGCCACCTTGGCTCAAAGAGCCTGATTTGGCAGACATGTGCCACCTCTCTCTCTCTCTCTTTATATTTTTTAATAGCATTCCTTCTAGTTCAAGATGATGACACAACGATTATACAACCTCCTGTACTGCAGAAATTGGTTCTCGACACTCCACCGTTCTGACAAGTCCACCTACTTGGGATGCGTAGGTTCCTCACAGTGACCCTCGTCGATCGACGAGCGACATGCTTCCGGGGCTGGAAAGAGCTCTTCCTTGCCAGCTCAAGTTCCGTGTAGCATGTGATCCACAAACCTTTGCAAAGCTTCCGTCATCTAGATCGATGAAGCTGCAACAAGATATCATTTTTATTGGAAAATGCCAATACTGTATTCGTAATCAATCGTAAAAGGAAGAAAAATTGTCAGATGCAGATGGGTTTACAAAACAAAGTTTGGACCAGATGGAAAAGTGGATAGACATAAAGCTCGTCTTGTCGCTAAAGGTTTTTCACAAGTTGAAGGCATTGACTATACTAAAATCTTCTACCCTATTGCCAAAATGAATTCTATCCACCTTGTTCTTTCCCTTGCTGCCTCCTTTAAATGGGAAGTCCATCAGATGGATGTTAAATCCGCCTTCTTACATGGAGATTTGCATGAAGAAATCTACATGGAACAACCCCCTGGCTTTATCCAAAAAGACTCTAGCCTTGTTTGTCACCTTAGGAAGTCTCTCTATGGTCTCAAATAAGCTCCTCGGGCTTGGTATGCCAAAATGGATAGATTTCTTTTAGATAATGGATTTTCTAGGTGTCATTCTGACAACACTGTCTACACCAAGAAAGTGGGTAATTACTTCACTGTCCTTGTTCTTTATTTTGATGATCTTATCCTTATTGGTAGTGATCCAAACCATATAAAACATGTGAATTCTAGCTTCAAAAATAAGTTTGAAATGACAGACTTAGGACATTTGCATTATTTCCTTGGTCTTCAAGTCTTGCAATCCAAGGAAGGCATTACCCTCTCTCAGTCCAAGTATGCTTGTGATCTTCTACACCACTTTCACATGGAATACTGTAAGCCTACCCCTTCTCCCTTTCAGTCTGGAGTCAAGCTTTCAGTCAAATATACTACCCCTGAAGTTGATGCTACCTTATACCATTAAATTTTTGGTAAAATTTTGTATCTAACCCATACCCGTCCTGATCTTTCCTTTGCCGTTGGTCTTGTCACTCGGTTTATGCACCAACCTCATGAAAGTCATTGGAAAATAGCTAAAAGAATACTTGGATATATTCGAGGTACAGTTCAGCTGGGGATTCATTACAGTGCAGGAGCATCTCCCTTGTTGATTGGTTTCACTGATTCAAATTGGGCTGGTGACCCTGATGATCGGAAGTCCACTGCAGGATATGTATTCACTCTTGGTTCAGGACCTATTACTTGGTCTTGTAAGAAACAAAGTGCCGTCTCCCTTTCTTCAACAGAAGCAAAGTATCGTGGTGTAGTTGAAGCCAGCAAGGAAGCCATGTGGCTTCGTAAGATCCTGTCTGAATTTGGTCTTCATCAGCAGCATCCAACTACACTTTGGTGTGATAATCAGAGTGCCATTTAGCTATGTGAAGATCCAGTTCAACATCAGCGTATAAAACACATTGAACTCCACATACACTTCATCAGAAAGCTCATTCATGATCGTGTTCTTGAAGTGAAGTATTGTCCGACCAATGATCAAGTAGCCGATATCTTTATGAAGGCTCTCACAGAAGCAAAGTTTACCAAACTTCGATCCATTCTTGGAGTTCAGGAAAGTTTTCATTAAGGGGGGATAGGCTCTAATGCCTCCTTCCTTCTCCTATTGTGTCACTTTTGTAAATCCTTCAATCCTATCCCAATTTGTTCTTAAGGGGGGATGTTAGGATATTTCGACACATAGGAAATATGCTCCTTTTGTATCACCTTTGTAAATCCTTCATTCTATCCCAATTTGTTCTTAAGGGGGGATGTTAGGATATTCTGACACATAAGAAATAGTTAAGAATAACTTAGTCTAGTGTAGAGTTAGGTAAAGTGTGTTTCTTTACCATGTACATTTGTAACTTATAATCCGATGGTCACGATTTGTAGTGATCCGACGGTTATCTCTCACCTCGGTATTAACGGCACTTGATCCGTGGCTTAACACCCGATTGGTCCATGATCTCTATTTAAAGAGCATGGAGGGTCATTTGTCCGTAACCGTTTATGAGAGAAACATATGTAACTTTTATTTTATATTAATAAATTCCCTGAAGTGGCTGTGTTGGCTCAGGGCGTGGACTGTTTCCCTCTTTGAGGGTTTTAACCACGTGATTATACTGGTGTACTGATTTATGATCTGTCTGTGAGCGGTGACCTTTGGTTCTTGATCTACGGAACTTACCTTGTAAATTCGTACATGGTATTAGAGCTATTTTGAGGGCCACATCCGTTGTTGATCAAAATCTGAAGTCGGTTTGACTGCATGCGAATCCATTAAAACATTATATTGAAACCTTAAAACATTGAAATCAGTAACAAAAATTTGGGCAGAAGCCATTAAATATGAAAATTACATAGTAAATCGCACTCCTACTAAGGTTTTAAAGGATATAACTCCAGAAGAAGCTTGGAGCTCTATCAAACTAGATGTAAGTCAGTTTCGTGTTTTTGGAAGTGATGCTTGGGCCCATATTCTAGATGCGAAACATAAATCCTTAGAACCTAAGAGTGAAAAATGTATTTTTGTTGGATATTCTGAAGATGTCAAAGGATATAGACTTCTTCAACCAAAATCCAAAAATATAATCATTAGAAGAGATGTAAATTTTGATGAAAATATATCGGCTTGCGAGCCTAGTTCAGTGGGTGTGCCACCTTTGGCCTGCAAGCCTGATTCAGCATATGTGCCACCTCTCTCTCTCTCTCTTCTATTTTTAATAGCATTCCTTCTAGTTCAGATGATGACAACGAGGATGAAAATCCTCCTCCAGCTCATGAAATTGTTCCCTATACTCCACTGCTTCCAAGAAGGGTCCGCTCTACTTGGGATGCAACAGGTTCTCTTGCAGGTGACCCTGTCGATCGACGACGTACACGTTCTTAGTTCGAAAGAGCCTCTTCCTTATTAGCTCAAGTTCCAGAAAAAATTGATCCAGAAACCTTTGAAGAAGCCTCCAGTCATCCAGATTGGGATGAAGCTATGAATGAAGAACATCCAAATTAATAAAAAAATTACCCCTTAGAAATTGCACTTGATTAGTTTAGGCATTTGGGTACTTAGATCAACTTACTAACTCATTGTTATGAAATTTTTGATATGATATGAGTAGTAATTTTATGCTGAATTTTAGCATGTGCTAAAAAAAATATTTCAAGTTGATTCCACTTATATTGAAACCTTAAAACATTGAAATCAGTAACAAAATTCACCCCATAGTGTTTTAATTTGATTAGCTTAGGCATTTGGTAGGTTAAATCAAGAAACATGCATCTTGTAGCAATCTTGTAGCAGTTTTTTTTCGAGCTCTTATTTACTCCAAACTCATGGTAAAAGTAGATTCATAGGTTATGAATGTTCTGAAGCTACTTTGGTTGAGCTAAGACTTAGTTAGGTTGTCATTTAGATTTTACATTGATTTCTTCTTGAATGTTGATTTCTGCAATTAATTTAGATTTCCTTTCCAAAATTTATTTTAAGAAAAGTGTGATTTCCTTCCTCCAAGGGTAATATAGGACTTTCCTTTCCTTCAAAAATAGAATATATTTAATTTAATTCCATTTCCTTCCCAATAAGATACATTAGATTTTCTTGGTTGTCAATATGCTTTACACTATTTATTTATGTCATCTACTTTCCAGCAAAAGTAGAGCATGTTTTCTTATTGTTATTTACCTTTTTCAACTTAGGAATGGAGGTTTACCTATATATTTTCTCATTTGAATTTGTTTCATCACCTTCTTCCCCTTGCATCAAAGTGAGTCATACTAGGAAGAGGAACGTGTCTGTTGTACATGCAATTCCGACCACTCTTAAGTTTGTATGAACCCTGAGTTGATAATTAAATTTTGTAGCCTCGGGAGTCACAAAATTCTTGTTGCAATACTAGGGCCCATAAATATCCCATGAGGCAAGATGTTGTAGGAATTAAATAGGTCTAAAAAACAAATCACAAGGTAAATGTATCAATTAAAAGGCACAAGGAAAAATTGGTGGTGAATGGTTACTAACAACTACCAGGTTTGGATTTCAATGAAAGTATGGCTCCATTGTACAATAAGAAACTACAAGATTGGTTTCACATTATAATCTCAATTTAAGTGAAATATTTAGTTGGATGTCAAAAAAAAAAATCTAACAGTGCCTTCGATGAGGATATGTTTATGAGGTGGCCACCAAGTTATGAAATTGTGCATTAAGAACAAAAGGTCAGCAGGTTGGAGAATAATTTATATGGACTTAAGAAAGCTCCAAGGGCTTGATATGGAACAATATATTAATAGCTTCGTAAAAGTTGTTTTGGTAGAAGTGCAACTTATCCAACACTCTATTAAGTATAAAAATAAGAATTAATTCTTAATTGGGTCCTTACTTTTAGATAATTTATTACTAGAAGTGTAGATGGATTTATGTAAGCCAACTCTCTATGGATGAGTCTAGTGGTAAGAGTGATTTGTTGATTAGATGATTATATGTAGATTAATTAATTTATACAAAAAATAACAAGTTTTTGATGGATGATTTTAGAGTAGAAATGACAATTGACTTGAGTTGACATAACAAATTTGGTTTTAATGAACTATTTACTTGGCATGGAGATTTTATATTTATTTAGTGGTGACATTGCTTTCACGAGTATACAATTAATTTACTTGATAAATTTAAAATTTAAAATTGTAACCCCATTAGCATTCCTATGGTATTGGATGAGAAAATAGTCACAAATTATGGAAGGAACAAACTCAATATTATAATTTATTAGGGATTAGTATGTAGTATTATGTACCTCTTTACCACTAGACATGATCTAATGTGTGATGAGAGAGCTTAGTTTCAAGATTTGTGTAGGATCAAAGTGAGACAAATTTCTTTACAACAAAGATATTATTGAGGTGTGCTAATGGCACATGTAATTTTGGAATTCCACTCACTTCATTTGATGGCTCTAGTTTTATTGGATATGCAAATAATGATTGGGAAAGATCAAATTATTATGATAAAGCAATTCAAACTAAGATTTAGTTTTTTATGTGTTACTTCATGGTATTTAAAGAAGTACCAACCATTTCCTTGTGAACAATGAGGAAAATTACATTATAAGAATAAGAGATGCATGTGGTTGGGGGGGATTTCTTTTGTCTTGATGAAAAAAATTAGTTCAACATTGCCTGGAAACTATGGATAACAACAAATACTATAGCATAGTCCCATGTACTTCTCCAAGGGATTCTTCTTGCTAGACTTTTCCACCCTTCCTCATTGAAAAAAATTGGTGTCTCTCAAATTATAATTAATCATATGATAAAAGGAATCATCTCAAAGGATTACCATCTAAATTCCATTTTTGAAAGGATAAGGTCCATGTTAGACAATTCTTTTTGAATTGAATGGTTCGAGGTAAGGTGAATAAACAACTCTTTGGCTAACCTAAAATCCAACCTAGTAATTAGAATGGGAAAAAAGAGTGTATGATTAATAAAAAAGGAAAAGTATGATCAATCATTTCCTTGAGCATGTTATACATCAAAATTTCATGGCATTTATTAAGAATTTAATTCATCATGGTATCCCCACACAACATGTCGTACAAAATATCGTGTTAAATATGTCTACACTTAACCTTGTGATCACCATCCTCGCCACTATTCTTATTGAAAGATCCTCTCACATCACATGCCCCATTTATGAGATGTCATGGATCAAATAAATTGTTCTCTACACTTGGGATATGATGGAATTATATATGTACCATAAGATTGTTTAAGTCAACTCTTTTTTTGTAGTTCTCCCAGTGTCTCCCTCTCCAATTGGTTTTCACTCCACTTAGATACTATGTCAATTTATATCATGGCATCCCAAAAACTAGTTTTGTGGTCATTTTTTTATCATTCTCTTGGTGAAATGCTCATAATATGGATTCAAGGAATTATGAGATACCTACAACACTCAAAGCCGACATGAAGAAGAGCTTGCAAACAACTAATCATATCCCTTGAATTAGAAGAATAGAGGATCATTATCCATTTGGAAGGCCTCTCCACTCAATATAATAAAATGATTATGGGAATATTGTGCCAATTGAAGCACATTGAAGATAACATAGAAAAAAAATATTCAATCGTTGCACAAGAACCCCTAGATATGCTAGTCCCCATGAAAAATTCTAGTTATTCACCTTGCTTCATGCATAGGGGTATGGTTTCTTCAGTTCCTAGTGTAGTGCTAATAGCTTCTCATTTATCTAGCTTGAAGTTTGAAGTGGAAATTGGGGGAAAAGAGAGCTATAAGGCTCCCTCATATCCTTAATTGGCCTCATGCAATGTTTTGTATCAATTATACGTAGGATTTTTCTATAGTAGGTTTAAGAATTAGTTAATATGACTATTGATATGTAGGTCTAATTATGTTCTAGGGTGGTTTAATGGGGACTTGGAAAATCTTATTTCTTGAAGTCACACATTGTAAACATACTATGTTTATTTAAATTCTTTGTGTGCCTTAGCCACAACCTTTTTAATAAAAATATTTTACAATTTGGGTTATATATATATATATATATATATATATATATATATATATATATATATATATATATAACACAAATTGTAAAATAACTTTATTGAAGAGAGAGAGAGAGAGACAAAGATAGAGAGAGAGAGAACAAATTCATTTGCTTCCCAAGAAGTCTAATTGAGACAAGTATTGACATATTTGTAGGAACAAAACATTATCGCTACTAATTTTTGTGATAGTAGTCCTATAATTTCTATGATAAAAAAATAGTATTCCATGGCTATCCTAAGCACATAGATAAATAGAATTACTTTATTAGAGAACTTGTAATATATGGTGAAACTAAAATTAAGTTTTGAAGATCCAATAATTGGCTTGCAGTTGTATCCACCAAGCGATTATCAAAGAAGAACTTTGAAGGGTTGCGATTTGTTTGGTAATCCTCTATAATTCTATTGCAACCTTAAACTTTATATGCATTTAGGAAATAAGTCTGAAAAAAATCAAATAACAAGAGTTTCTTATTTTTCAAGACCCAAAAGTCCATTTATTTGTAATCGTTTCAAGACCAAATTAGAAGTCCCATCTTTTATCATTGTTTGTTTGCCACTATAATTCTAGTTAGATTTGTGTTAAAGATATATTTTAATATATCTGAATGAATTATTTTCTCTAAATTTTTATCACCATATATAAAAAATTAGTTTAAATCATTATTTTAACTTAGGTAATTCTAATATTTATTATGTCTTTATTATCAAAAGAAAAGACTCTTGAAAATGGCTACTTATTGAGAAAAAAAAGTGCAAAACTTGTTTCCTTAATAAAAAAAAACAATCAAAATTCTTAATTGTTTATGTTTGTGGAGATTAAAACCCTCTATCATCAATATCCTCTACTTTTGTTTGGCTAAAATCTAATCTACTTTAGGAAAGATTGTGATATCCTCCATTGGATTTGCTAAGTAGTCCACTTATTCTTCTTCTACACCTAACTATTGAAGAAAACCAAAACTCCATGAAACCCACAAAAAATTTCATCTCCACCACTCTCCTCTTTCAGAAAGCCAACTTAATAATTAAACACCCAATTATATCAATATTATGACATGGTTATTGAAATTAACACAACATTTCCCTTGAGATGGATACCATTATGATGTTGATCTTTAAGTTGGAATTAATATGGAAAATATAAATTTATATTATTATGAGTCGGAATTTATGATATGGTATTAAAACTTATGACACCAAATTAGTGTGCTGGTGGGCTTTCCAACTCATTAAATTTAATTCCATTCCTAACTTAAATATAATATGCCTAGTTTACATTTGAAATAATTTTGATATTTACTCTACAAGAGCTTATTTTTCTTCGGAAATATTGTGATATCCTCCATTGGACTTATTGAGTAGTACACCTATTCTTCTTCTAGACTTGAGTGTTGAAGAACACCAAAACTCTAGGAAACCCACACAACTTCCATCTCCATCACTCTCCTCATTATACAATTTAATAATTTAACACTTAATTAAATCAATATTATAGCATGGTTATTGTTATTAGCACAAAATTTCTATTTAGATGAATATCATTATCATGTTGATGTTTAAGTTAAAAATTATATTTAAGTTAGGAATTTATATTTTACTATGGATTTATCTTACTGGTCATAATTTATATTATGGTATTAAAATTTATGACAGCAAATTAGTGTGTTGATGAATAATATTTCAAAATTCAAAATTGTGCACGCCTTCCAACTCATTAAATTTAATTTCATTCCCAACTTAAATATAAAATATATAGTTTACATTTGAAATAATTTTAATATTTACTCTATATATTTTATTAACATTTCAATAATATTTTATTCTTTATAGAAGAAGTACTTGCATAAATATTTCTCAAAGATATTATTTTATTTAACAATTATATATATATATATATATATATATATATATATATATATATATATATATATATATATATATTCAATTTTAGATTATGAGGAAACCTTTTAACATAAAGCAATTGCTTGTAAGGATGATATTTATAATAAAGTTATATAGATTATTACATTAACATAATTTATTAAAAGTGGATTTCCTATCGTAACCAAACACGAGGGGTTACAACCAATGGAGACCTATGATGTGCGAAAAAAATGAACACGCGTCGTTGTTTAAAAATAAAATTGGGTTGTTTGTAAAAGGGAAAATTGGATTGCTTGTCATAACCAAAGACAAGGATTGAAGTATATGAGGGCCTATGATGTAGAAAAATGAATAAACATTATTTATCAAAGGATTTTCATATTTTCGAAAAGACGTTCTAAAATTTTGATATGTTAGAAAAAGACGTGTTAAAATTGATTAATGCTTTGTATTGAAAATGAATAAATACATGGAATGATGAACCATGACTACATTCAGATGCATGAAAGGATGATGCGGCTTTGAACTAAGTGTTTGTGTTGAATAAATACAATATACACATATTTCAAGTTTTCTCCAAGCATATTGAAATTAACACATATTAAAGGGTTCTCCAAGCGTATTGAAATGTGTGGTAAAGGAAAATAGAAATACCAATTTAAATTCAGCAAATGATTCTATTTAGGGTTAAGTTTGGCAACTGCAACTGCAACTCCAATATTTCTCATGTTTGGGCGTTCCCAGTTCTACTAATTTTGTTTTGATCCACAAATAGATTATGCCCAAGTGCAATCGCAGAAGTTCAATGGCGTCAGGACGAGCAAGAGGCGACCTCGCTCTCATAATATATCCCGATGGATTCGGCAGAAGTCAGCTTCGGTATCAGGGTCAAATCTCGGCGTGAACATTTACTGTCTTGTCAGTAAGTACACAAAGCGATCTCCTCCAAAACCAATTTTTTTCCATGTGTCAACTTTTAACTGGAAGTTGTCTATTAGTATATGGAATATTTAGGACTGCAGTTTTTTGTCTGAATCTCGTAAAAAAATTCAAAAAATCAGGTAGTTGGAGTGTTTGAATTTCATTTTTGATAGTGGAAATGGATTCATCACTCTCAAAAACCTTTCGGGCACCCAAAATACTGAAGTATATATTTTTAGACTATGCTTTTAGCTCGACAAAAGAGGCCAAAAATAAAGTTGTACTATTGGATGAGATAAATAGTGTTTTCTAACCAACTCCATAAAGGAACACCTTTGGTGTAAATATAGATTATAATTCTAAATGTGAGAACCGTGTTTTTACTTTTTAATAAGAGAAAAGTGATTAAGGTCAAAATAAGATACATATGTATCCTTTTCTAATTATAGGCTCACTATGGGTGAAACTAAACTAACAATTTTTTTTTTTAACTGAAACGGGTATGGATTTTATTAATAGAGAACTCCGAATGGCCGTAGCCTTACATCTTTCAGTGCAATTCTTTTAAATTTTCTGTTTCCAACAATTTTCGAATTTCATTGTATACAGATTGTTTCTGGATCTCCGCCATTTGTGCTTAGATCTCCTTGGGCCAAGAGGCAGCGTTTGTTGGCATAGAAGTCTGCCTCTTTGTTTGATTCTCTGAGAATGTGATAGCATTTGAAGGAAGTGAAGTCTTGGAGAAGGTATCTCAACCTTTGCAGATTCTTATTTAAACCAGCTTCATTGAATTGACCTTGCGTATGTATTATTTTGATCAGTATTTATGAGTCTCCGAATGCTTGCAGCTCCCGATGTCCTCTTTCTTTGGCTATTTGGAAAACTTTTAACAGGCTAAGGATTTCTGCTTGATTGTTAGTTCGCTGTCCTAGACACCAACTGAAGGTTTCTTTGATGCCTCCATCAGAAGAGTATATGAGTCCTCTAGCTCCTGCTGTCCCAGGGTTGCCTTTAGAGGCACCGTCAAAAAAAGTTATTGTTTTTTTTATAACTAAAACGGTTATATGGATTTTATTTATCTAGAGAATTTGTGGTTCCTTTCTGGAGTGTCCACTGTTACAATGCAAATTTCTGGTTTCTTCAGCATTTGCTCTATTACATATTTCAGGGTATTTGAAAAAAACTTTCATTGTTCACAGTGAGCAGCCCTTTCATGAGAGCGTTGCCTTTGTTTGCCATCTGGTCTGCTTCACTATTAGATTTTCTGAGAATATGGTAAAATTTGCAGCTGTCAAAATCTGAGAGAACTCTCTTCAATCTGTCCAAAATTTTGTTAAGGCTGACATTGTTGAACCGGGTTTCCATATTTAAGGTTTTAATTATTATCTCAGAATCTCCGAAAACTTGCAACTTTTTAACGCCTTTGTCTCGTGCAATAAGGCAGGCTTTGAGGAGCCCAAGTATCTCTGCATGGTTGTTGGATTTCTGGCCTAATCCCCAACAGAAAAAGTCTTTTGAAACGCCATCCGGAGAGAAGATGATCCCCCCAGCGCCAGCAGCACCGGGGTTCCCCTTAGACGCCCCATCAAAGAAGATTGTGGGTAATTTTTGGGACCACCACCATATTTGAAAGGATTCATCATTATCTCTTAAGCGCTAGATCGGATTACCACTTTGAGGGGAAGGAAAATACCTGTTCGAATAAGGCTCGAGGGGTCCAAGCCACAAATTTTCTTCAGCCAGAAGCAAAGGATCTTCTTTTGTAAACTGCTGTTGTGCCGCTTCAAGAAGAAAGGACTTGGCTTTAGCAACAACTTGCAACGGGGAGTGCCTCACCTCTTTGAAGATCTGTTGATTACGAGCCAACCAAAGCTGCCAACAAACGAATTTTGGTATTATTGTCCATATTTTATTCCAAAAGGATTTTTGAGGGATTCGATGGGGGTAGAAATGACTCCAAGAAGAAAAGAGATCTGCAATAGAATTTTGAGGAGGGACTGAAATCTGAAATTCCTGTAAAATGTATCCCCGAACTTCTTTTGCAAATATGCAATCCATAAATAGGTGCTGTGCTGATTTGGAGTTGTTGCTGCACAACGCACATCTATGTGGTCCAACTATATTTCTTTTCTCCAGGTTATCTTCGGTTAGCAGCTTGTTGTGGACCAAGGTCCAGAAAAAGAAGTTCACTTTTGGTAAGGCAATGGGATCCCATACTTTTTTCCAAAAATCCGGAGTTTGACTGCTAATTCTAGAGTTCTGCAATGCTCTGTATCCAGCTGATGTGGTGTAGACGCCGGTCTTGCCCCAGCCCCAGCAATATTTTATGTATCTGTTGAGAGGAGCGGCATTCTCCAAATGGTCTTCCAACAAAGTTTGTTGCTGAGTCAATCTGGCTGGAACTCCGTGAAAATCCCAGCCGACCCAATCATCGTGCTGATCCCATTTTGCTAAGTCGTAAAGCCTTTTCACTCCTGCCCTTTCCAGCCAATTTTTGATGTCTGTTATGTCCTCGTTATCTGTCAGAGGTGCGCTCCCCATAATGTAGTCCGTCCACAGTCGAATACTTTTACCATTTCCAGGAATCCTGTAGATCTGTTTTTTGAAGAATTCGCTGCTTTTGCGGCATAAATTCCAAACATGCCTGCCTTTTGCTGTGGTAGTGTTGTTCAGGTTGCTAAGAGCTCTATTTATGCCATATTTTGATCGCAATATGATGCTAACCGGGTGAGAGGGCTTGTTGATCAGTTTCCATAAAATTTTTCCTCCCAATGCTAAATTAACAAGAGTGGGGTCTCTTATTTGCAGTCCCCCCTCCTCCATCGATCTTTTAACAACATCCCATTTCACCAAATGCATTTTTTTCCCATTGCCCTTCCCTCCTTGCCACAAAAATTCTCTGAGAAGTTTAGTGATCTGCTCCATTACATTTCTTGGTGCCAGAAGAAATGCAGCCTGGAAAATAGGAAGCGCAGACAGAACCGATTTGATCAGGATCATTTTTCCTCCCTTAGTCAACCAGTAGCCACCCCATGCCGCAATCTTGGCTTTAATTTTAGAGATTATTTCGCTCCATAGAGATCTTTTATTAACTCCAGATATGATGGGTACGCCGAGGTACTTGAATCTGTCCCAATTTGTTTGTCCTTTGAACCCAAGAAGAGAGGTGATCCTGTAAGTTCTTGCTAGTCTATATTCCAGCTGAAAACTTCACTTTTACTCTCATTCACAGCAGCTCCAGAAACTCTGCAATAATTTCTGAGAACTTTGTCAAAGGCTCTGGAAATTCGAATAGAAGCTCTGCCGAGGAGGAGCGAATCGTCAGCAAAAGTGCGTGATTCAGAGGGTCAGCTCCCATGGAAGGTTTGAGGCCCAGGATGATGCCAGCAACTCTTTCTGCAGTGAGCTTTCTACTAAGGGAGTCTGCCATTAAGATGTACAGAAAGGGGGAGAGTGGGCATCCCTGCCTAATTCCTCTCTGTGCTTGGAAAAAAATGGTTGGTCGACCGTTGACAAGGGGGGCAATCCACGGATTATCTATGCAGGCTTTAATGAGATGGACAAAATGTGTCGAGAAGCCAAAGGAAAGAAGAACTTTGCTGAGGAATAAACGATTGACTCTGTCAAACACGTTTTCCATATCTAATTTTATCACCATACCTTTCTCTTTCCGCTATTTACTGGAATGGATAGTCTCCTGAACCTGGATTACATTATCCAGAATATGCCTTCCTTCTACAAAACCACCTTGAGGACTGGAGATCAATCTTTTTAGCAATGGCTTAATCCTGTTTGCTAACAATTTAGCCAGAATTTTGTAAGAGGCATTACACAACGAAATGGGCCTGTATCTAGCAAAAGATTCAGGGTTGGTCTCTTTGGGAATAAGAGCAAGATAAGTGGAATTAGTTCCTCCACCTATCTTGGCTTTTGTCATGAATCCACTTATCATTTTCTGGAGATCTGCTTTGATAATGTGCCAGCAAGTTTTATAGAAGTGGATTGAGAATCCATCTGGCCCGGGTGCCTTGTCAGCCTCCACAGACCATATTACCTTTATGATTTCTTCCTCCGTGAAAGGTCTGCAGAGGATTGCGTTATCTTCAGGGTTGATGAGGGGAGGTATGTTGGAAAGGAAGTCAACAGTGTCCTCATCATTACTTTGGGCACCTTCCCTGTAAAGGTTCTTGTAATAAGATTCGGTTGCTGCTTTGACTTGATTGAAACCTTTGCAGACTTGACCTTCTGCTGTTTTGATTTCTGCTATGTAGTTCCTTGACAATCTTGCTTTGTATTGCCGATGGAAGAAGGAAGTGTTCTGATCCCCAGCCTTCAACCACAAACTTCTAGATTTGATTCTCCAGTATTCTTCTTCCTTTCGGAAAGATTGATATGCTGTTCTTTGGACTTTTATATATGTTTCCAACAAGGATGCTGTAATATCTTTACTTTCCATATCAGTTTGCAATGCCTGCAAAGACTGTACTGCCTCTTTTCTTTGTTCAGTTGGAGTATGGATTGGTTTCTTTATCCAATCTTTCAGGGCATGTTTTGTAGCTTTCAACTTTTTCTCCCATACAAAACTTGTGGATCCTGTGAAGGTTTTGGACCATGCTGCTTTCACCGTTTCTAAGAAACCATCTCGCTCAATCCAAAGAGGACTGAAGCGAAAAGGGATGGGTCCTAGATCTTCTTCATCTTCCAGGAGGAGCTGTATTGGCTTATGATCAAAAGTAAGTTTAGGCAGAATTTTGGTGATGATGATTTTTTTATTCATCATTATAGAGCTTTGCACCAGAAAGCGATCTAATCTAGTAGAAATGTGCTCCGAGCCAACCCGGTTATTGGACCAGGTAAAACTGCCTCGAGAGGGTTAAAATCTATGAGATCCCAGCTCTGCAAGAGCTCCTCCACCTTGGGCAACATGGGATCTCTCTTACTAGTGCCCCCCCTTTTTTATTTTGCTTTCATTACAATATTTAGATCCCCCGCTATAATAATATTGGAGGGAGAAGCCAGCTCTAAAAATGTGGAGAGAGTATTCCAGCATTCTCTTTTTTCGGTGTAAGAAATAGGTACATAAAGATTGAAGAGAGAGATAGATAAATTACTTGCATTGTGTTTCAGTTCTGTGTAAATCCAGTGCTGGGTTTCATGGTAATCGTTCAGCTGAAATAGGTCTTCACTCCAGAGAGTTGCCAGCCCCCTAGAGGTACCCTGAGCGCTGACAACTTTGCCTGAATTTTTATTCCACTTTGATCTACTGATCTCTAGAAGGGCCTGCCCTTCTATTTTGGTCTCTTGGAGCATGAGAATGTCTGAGGGTTCAACTTTCAAAAGGTCCTTAACTGCTTCGATTTTGGAAGGGTTCCCCAGTCCTCTACAGTTCCAAGAGACAAATTTCATTATTTACTGTTGGGGGGGTTGAGGCCTCCCTTGGAGGGCCTAGGTCTGGTGTTTCGTCCGATTGACATTTCTATCGTAGGCTGACTTCCCTGTGTTTTGAGCCTTTCTGCCTCCTCCTCCCTCTTTTCTTTGCGGGATTTCCTTCCTGCTTTTTTCGATGGTCGCTCAAAGGTTTCATCCTCCGATGACTCAGAGCTTTCCATTGGTTTTTTCTTTGTTATTTCCGCATATGAAGGATTGCTTGGACTGCCTTGGTTGGTGTCTCTTTGAGTTGCTTCCGCTCCCTCTTTGTTTGAAGTTGGAATTTCTTCTTTTACCTCATTCTCCTGTATTGGATTTACTTGTTTGATCTGATGTACACTTTATGTCCCTTTTGGATCTACTTCCATTTCTTGATTGGTTTTGGGTCTATTAGTTCCTCCATTCGATTTTCCTTTCCCCATGCCTTTTTTTGAGTTTGCATTTTTCTGAACTAGGGTCCATTGTTCTCCGTTTTGTTTATCAACTTGTTCCTCAGCCTTCTTCTTGCAGTGTTTTGCAAAGTGACCATGTCCATGGCAGTGTCTGCATTTAAAGGGTAACTGTTCGTAGTCCAGCTCTTGGACATACGTCCACCCTGCTACAGTGAGTTTGATTGCTTCCGGTAGCCCTTCTTCAAGATCCACTTCAACAAAAATACGAGTGCAAGAATACTGATTCTTTCTTACTGCTTGATATATGTATTTTCCCAAAGCATTTCCTATGATCTGGAGATATTTATGATTCTAGCAATGGAGAGGCAAATGGGGAAGCCTTACCCAGACCGAGACAGCGGAAGGAACATCCTGAGTAGGATCAAAATCAGGAGACTATTTGTTTAGGTAAAGGCCCTGAGGGCCCATGAAGTAAGGTCCATTTTTGAAGATTAAGTCTTTATCATCGGGGTTTTCAAAGACAAACACGAAAAATCCCTTACCCACAAAGTAACTTTTGACATCTTCTTTGATCAGAGGCTTCCAGTTCCTTTGAGTCCATTCCTCCACCAATTTTGGCGAAGGCCAGAGACCCGTGAACTGGCCTATAAGGTCTCTTTCAGCCAGGTTCATAGCCGCTTTGCAAGTATCTTCTTCGGGAAGACCCACTGAAGGGATTGAGTCCATTTTTTTTACAAACTTATGCTGAGACACTGAAGGAGGGCGCTTAGGCCCAGAGGAAACCAATGATTTGAAAGCTAGGACCTCCAGAGGCAAGGGAGGGGGAAATGGCTCCCCATTGTCATCCATATTCTGTTCCATCTCAAAGCAGAATGAGCAATCGGACGCAGGGGCCGCACAACCTGCAGCCCAGGCTCTAGCAGCGCACAAGGAGGCAGAGCAGAGGGGGCATGGGGCCACCCCTGACCGAAGCAGCAGCAAAACAAACAATAGCGCTCCCTAATATCGAGCCCTGGAGCAAAATAGGAATAAATGGCGCCTGAAGAAAGCTCCAACCCAACGCACCGCGCGCCCGAGTCTGAGCGCCGCGCTTCACCTGTGCGCTGCGCAGAGTATCACTAGCACCACAAAGATCGCCCCCAAGTGCCGCGCACGCCTAATGCGTCGCGTCGGCAGCCCTGTGCGCTGCGCACAACAACAGGTCGGAAACCTATTCACGGACGAAGTTGCAGAGCCGATGCTCCATGATTTTGATATATAACCCAAATTTAAAAAAAAAAACTATTGTTATTCCTTGCTTCCTCCACCAATTCTGAAAAGCTTCATCCTTTTCTCTTAGCCTCCACTCAGGATTTCTGAGGGGTTTTTTTGTGCTATGTATCCGTTGGATGAATTCTTGAATGCCAAGCCAATTATTTTCCTCTTGCTGCATCGAATTGTCCTCTTTGATTTTCTGAGAATTCAAAATTTCTAGAAGGAGTCCTTTTGCTTTTGCTGCTACCATGTTGGGGGTCCAAGTTACATTGTTAAATATCTACTCATTTCTAGCTAGCCATATCTTCCAACACACTAGCTTGGGGAGAGTGATCTAGATTCTGGCCCATGACGAGTTTAGGGAGAGCGACGGGTATCACTCTTTCCATGAGAGGAATAAGTCCACAACTGAAGTTTTAGTGGGGATTACAGCCTTTAATCCTTGAAGAGTGTGGGTCCAAACTCTGTTTGCATATTGAAATTCAACAAATAAATGATCCATGGTTTCCATGGCTTCTTTGCAAAGTGTGCACCTATGCGGACCTGCAATGTTTCTTTTCATAAGGTTTTCACCGGTCAGGATCTTTCTATGCATTAGTGTCTAGAAGAAGAAGTTTACCTTGGGGAACACCATTGGGTCCCATACCTCTTTCCAAAATTTTGCTGGATGAATTCGGTCTCTATGTGTTTGCATCAATTCATATCCTTTGGTTGAGGTGTATTCTCTTGTACGTCCCCATCCCCATTTATCCTTTTCCGATTTAGGCACCGGGGCAACCTCACGAAGTTCCTGTTTGAGCATTTTTGATTGCTGCGTTAGGTGAGCTGGGATATCTCTGATTTCCCAATCAATCCAGAGCCCAAACTCATTCCACTTTGAGATATCGTAGAGTGTCTTGTCCCCTCTATTTTCTAAATACACACATATCTCATGCAGGCTATCTTGTGTGGCTAATGGCGAATGTCCCATTATACTATCATTCAGCAGCTTGACGCGTTTCTCATTCCCTGGGATACAATATAAATTATGGGTGAAAAAACGCAGCCCTTTAATACATAACTGCCATAACAGCGAGCTCTTTTTGCTGTTTGTGATCTGCAAGTTTCTTAGATTTGCATTTGGTAGGTCTCTATGCCTCAGAGCTGTGCTGACAGGATGATTGGGGTTTCTGTGGAGGTTCCAGAGTATTTTGCATCCCAGAGATACGTTGGCAGAGTTTGGATCTCAAATTTGAAGGCCTCCTTCCTTCAAAGTTTGCTTTGCTATCTCCCATTTCACCAGATGAAATTTTCTCTGGTTTCCTTTACCTCCTTGCCACAGAAAATCCCTCATAATTTTATTAATCTGTCCTGAAATCGACTTGGGAGCCATTAGGTATGACGCTTGATAAATTGGCAGAGATGACAACACTGATTTTATAAGGATTAATTTTCCTCCATGAGTTAGCCATTGGCCACCCCATGCAGCGATTTTGCCTCTGATTTTTGTAATTACTCCTTCCCACAGATTGACTCTGTTTGTGCCTAGTGTTAGTGGCAATGCAAGATAGTTGATTTTTTCCCATTTTGCGTATCCATTAAACCCCAAGTTGTTTGCTATGTTTTGAGTTTCTTCCTCCTCTGTATTCCAGCTATAAACTACACTTTTACTTTCACTGATTAGAGCTCCAGATGCTTTGCAATATGCTTGAAGAGTATTTTTGAATGCAGAGCCTATTCTAGATGAAGCTCCAACCATCATGAGGGAGTCATCCGCAAACAGTGCATGGTTTATTACTTTAAGGTCCTTTGTTATTTTTAAACCTGGGGCTATTCCTGTTGTCATATCAAGCTCCAGCTTTCTGCTCAACGTGTCCACCATTAAGATGTAGAGGAAAGGAGAAAGGGAACATCCTTGTCTCAACCCCCTCGTGGCTTGGAAGAAATCAGTTGGCCTCCCATTTACCAAAGGTGCTATCCATGGACTACTGGTGCATGCTTGGATCAGATTTACAAACTCTTGATCAAATCCAAAGGAGATTAGAACTTGATATGGATAGGACAACTTGACTCTGTCGAAGGAATTAGCCATGTCTAACTTGATTAGCATACCTTTCTCCTTTCTGAGATTGCTGGAATGCATGGCTTCCTGGACTTGGATTACATTGTCCAGGATATGTCTCCCATTGAAGAAGCCCCCTTGCAAATCTGATATGAGTTTGCTCAGCAGTGGCTTTATTCTATTTGCAAGAAGTTTTGTAATAATTTTATATGAGGCGTTGCACAAAGAGATTGGTCTGAACATATCAAAGGAGGAGGGGTTTGTCTCTTTCAGGATTAAAGCGAGGAATGTTGAGTTGGTGCTTCCCCCCGTTTTTGATTTCTTCAAGAATCCTTTTATCATTCTGATTAGATATGTTTTTATTATATCCTAGCATATCCTGTAGAAGTGAATAGTGAACCCATCTGGCCCAGGGGCTTTGTCTGGATTCGTGGACCAAATTATATTGCTGATTTCTTCTTCATTTGTTTGCTTCAATAATGTTGTATTGTCCTCTGTGGTGACCAATGCCGGAATGTTCTTTAGGAATTCTTTTTTATCTTCTTCACAGTCCTCTTTCTCTTTGCTGTAAAGATGATGGAAATGTAATACTGCAACAGATTTTATCTATTCTATTCCTTTGCAGAGCCTCCCATCAGAGGAAGTGATCTCTGAGTTGTGATTCCTGGAGAGTCTAGCTCTACATTGTCGATGAAAATATGTTGTGTTCCTATCTCCAGCTTCCAGCCAGAGACTCCGGGACTTTAATCTCTAATACTCTTCTTTATTTCTGAAGGAGAGGAATGTTTTGCATTGGGCTACTTGCTCCTTTTCTAATTCTGTTTGGTTTATATCAATTGTGTCCATTTCACTTTGCAGTATTTCCAAATGTTGCACTGCCTCGATTCTTTGGTCTTTGGGTGTATTTGTTGGAAGTTTACTCCATTCCTTGAGTGCATTTTCTATTAATTTTAATTTTTGTTCCCATACATAATTGGGAGATCCATTGACTGAGGTGTTCCATGCCATTCAGACCGTCTCTTCAAAGCCACTCTTTCCATTCCACAATGGGATAAATCTGAATGGGATTGGCCCCAAAATATCTTCCTCCTCAAGCATTAGCCGGATGGGCTTATGATCCGAGGTGAGCTTTGGAAGGATGGTTGATGAGATAAGCTTCCGTTCCATCAACATTGTGCTTTGGACCAAGAACCTGTCCAGTCTAGCAGATATATGGTATTCCCCTGTCCTGTTATTTGTCCAGGTATAGAGCCCTTTTCTTGGTTTAAAGTCTAATAGATCCCATTGTTGTATCATGTCTTCTACTACCTGGATCATCTGATCCTTGCTGTTCCTGCCCCCTCTCTTTTCTTTTTCATTCATTACTAAATTTAGATCTCCAGCTGTGATTATATTGTTTGGAGAATTTAGTTGCAAAAACTCATTTAATGTTTTCCAACAGTCTTTCTTTTCATAATACAATACCGGTACATATAAATTGAATAGTGCAATGGTTAACTTACTTGATATATGCTTCAGCTCTGTGAAACACCGGTGTTGTGTGTTGTGTGAATTGACGAGCCTGAAGTGATCTTCCTTCCACAAGGTTGCTATTCCACCCGAGGAGCCGCTTGCACTTGTTGCTTTTCCGGTGTTCTTCTTCCATTTCTTTTTGCTAATATCTAGAAGGGATTCCCCTTCAATTTTTGTCTCTTGGAGCATTAGGATGTATGCAGGTTCCGCTTTCATAAGATCTTTGACCGCTTCTATTTTCATAGGATTCCCAAGCCCTCTGCAATTCCAAGAGACGATTCTCATTACTTACTGTTCGAGGAAGTTGGGCCTCCTCCTTTTGGCGGCCTTGTCCTTGTGTTTCTGCCAATTGACATTTCTATAGTAGGTTGACTTCCTTGAGTCTTTTGTCTTTCCGCTTCTTCCTCCCTCACTTCTCTGTGAGACTTTCTTTCTGCTCTTTTGGCAGGCCTTTCTATGATCTCGTCCTCCGAGGAGATTGGTGAATCATACACTTTATTTCTTGTTGCATCGGCGTATGAGGGAGAGGGAGCTACTTCGGGGGTTTTCCCTTGCTCCTCTCCTCCTTTCCTGTTAGGGGAGGATCTTGATTGATTACTATTGTTCCTGTTTGCTTTCGGAGTTTCTATGGCCTTGCTAGACTCTTCATTTTGATCTCCTAATTTCGAGGTGGGGATGTTGTTCCTGTTTCCTTCCGGAGTTTCTATGGCCTTGCTGGACTCTACATTTTGATCTCCTGATTTCGAGGTGGGGATGGAGGTCCCATATTTTTGTACTTGCCCCTTTGGTTCGGGGTTATTTCCCTTTGGAATTCTTTTAGTTTTGGGTTTTTCTGTCCTTGCTTTCTGCACTGTGGTCCATTTTTCTGCTTTCGCGTTCTCGCTCTCCTCTCCTTCCTTTTTTTTGCAGTGTCTTGCGAAGTGGCCATATTCGTGACAATGCCGGCATTTGAAGGGTAACTGCTCATAATCTAGCTCCTGAATGTGCATCCATTCAGCTGCTATAAGTTTGATTGCCTCTGGTAACCCTTCCTCCAGATCAACCTCCACATAGATCTGCGTGCAGGAGTATTGATCTTTTTGAACAGCGTGATCGATATACCTTCCAAGCGAGTTGCCGATAGCCTGTAGAGATTTATGATTCCAGCAATGTAATGGGAGATGAGGTAGACAGACCCAGACTGGAACAACAGACGAAACATCTTGGGCTGGGTCAAAATCAGGGGTCCATTTGTTCAAGTATAAACCCTAAGGCCCCAAGAAGTAAGGACCATTTTTGAAAATGAGGTTTTTGTCGTCCAAGCTTTCAAACACGAACACATAGAATCCTTTTCCAAAAAAATGGCTCTTGATTCCTTCAGATACAAGCGGCGTCCAGTTTCTCTGCACCCATGCTTCAAAAGATTTGGGAGAGGGCCAGAGCCTGGTAAATTGTTCGATGAGTCCTCTGTCTGCTATATTGACTGCGGATCTGCAAGTATCTGCTATTGGCAGTTCTACAATTAGGATGCAGTCCAGATTTTTAACGAAGTTTTTTTGTGCCTTGGATATTGGTCTTTTGTGAGAACTAGCGATGAGCTTCTTGAATGCAATCAGTTCGGGCAAGGGAGGGGCAAGTTCGGCACCCCTGTCGGCCTCCATTGGAGCTAAACCCATATAGCAAAGAGAGAAGGCGGTGCATCTAGGTCACGTTCGCAGCACAGTGCAGGATGATATTCCAGCTAATATTTAACATTTATTTTAATGTTTGTATTAAAAATAAAATAAATTTGTTATTTTTGAAGTAGACTATACTTAAAAAAATAGGAAAATATAAAATAAAAAACTTATTTTTTATATTGTTATGTTGTACTTGGAAGAAAAAACACCTTTCTGGTTGAGATATCAATTCTAAGCATGTGTATTAATGATAGGAGGATTCCACCTGTGTAGTAGGGGACCTTTTTTCACTTGCGCCTAGAGGTATTAGTTGAGAAACATCTTCCTTGTTAATAATATCAGAGACTTTGATTTCCAACTTGTGCACCTTCTCTAGTATATCATGAACACAAGAGTGTCTCCCTTTGTGTTTTTGAACGTTCCACTAGAACCTATCCCTAGAGAGTTTGGTACACTAATTAAACTCTCTACCAATAGTGTGTTTTTTTGTTATGGCATATCCTATATCTCAAATCAATTATTTGTTTCTATGTGTTTTCCATTTCAATATACTGACTCTAAATGTAGAAACGATGGAAATTCACTCCATCCTCCATGTCAGAGACAATATTTTCTATTTCCGTGGGAGTGGTATCATTATATTTAACCATAGATCCTCTTCCATCCATTTTGTCTATGGGTTGCAGATGAGGATGACTCCTACTAATGCCTATGCTGATGGATAGAGCTTGTTGACATTCCATGTAGATAAGAAATTATACCCCTAGAATTCCACACCCAAGGGTAGTGAAACTCAAATTCTTTATACTATAAATAGCCACATCACTAAAAAATGAGGAAACACATAGTTTCCCCATGTGAATTAAAATTGTTCCATTGAATAATTAAGTGCAGCCCAATATCCCTAATGTTACAAGGAGCGAGAGCGATTGGGTGTCTGCAAACTTGAAGAAGAAAATATAGCTAATTGTTTGGACATTTGAACCACTAGGGTGAACAAAAGAGTTGGTCTTATACCACATCAAGTCTCCATGGTCACTTAGAAGAGAAAAAAAACTAATTAAAAAGAAACAATAATCCAATTTAGAGACACAAATAAATAAAAAATACCACTTCACACTTTCTTCCAAAGTTCCCAACAAACACAAGAAATACCTTACTCTTCCTAGGAAAACATAGCTTACAACTTGAAGAGGTTCAATGATGATTTTTTTCAGCCTGAGAGTTAACATTATCCAGTCCCCGTGATTCTGAGAAAGAAGTAGGTGAGAGTTATTAAGATAGGTTGAATTCTCCAAATCCATAATAGAGCCATAGTTATACCAAATAATTATGTCAACACAAAGTGAGATAATAAGCAACCGAAAAAACAAAACCTAGTAACCAAAAATAACCCTAGACTAGAGTAAAATGGAGAGACAACGAAATTGAAAACAATCCCATAAATTTTGGCATAGATTTTTATCAAGAAAACTTGTCTTCCCGGGCTAAGTAACGAAAATTAACTGCCATGACACACCATTATCAAATGTTGTATGCCACCTATCGGGAGACCGATCCTAATTATCTTTTCCCACGTCCCGAAATAAGGACTAGGCTTCCCTTGATGGATCGCCACTATTGGGAGCAAGATGCTAAATAGCGATCTCATCACATGAGGTTCTTAGCGAGCCTAATTCAACGTGTGATCAAGGCTGATTCAATATTATTTTCATATGCTGCATCCCCTTATTGGCTAATCTATATGCTAATTTGTTTCCAATCCTTCTAACATGAGACACGATAGGTGACACAACTCCCGCCAAAAACTAACTCACTCTATCAATACTACCCTCCAATCGCCAACTATATAATACTTTAGACAAAACTATTCCAAATTTGAGTTTCATTTCCATACGAATGATGGTGAACGGAGTATCATTCTCTAATCAATTTATGAAATCGATTATTTTCTACAATATGTAGACCTTTTTCCAAGGCAAAGAGGTATGTCGCATTGTTTTTATGTGTCTCCAAAAATACCAATATAAATGCGGAGAAGTTTCCCTTGAGAATGTTTGACAGATCCTCCAAAGTTAATCAGACCTGGATTTCCTTTCGAATCACCATTAAAATTAAATTTAATAAAACCAAGAAGAGCCCAAGACCAAAAGGATGGGATAATACAACGAGAAGGGAGAGATAGGAGGAGGAAGAAGGGTTGAAGCCAGAGTAAGAGAAGCATCCTGCTCTATTGAGGATCGCCGATCTAATACTGAAGAGTCCAATGGGAGACGTAAACGATTTCATGAGCATGTTTAAGGATGGAATGCCAAACAAAATCTTGGGAGGTGGAAGAATTTTTTAAGATCTTTCCATTACATTCTTTCTGTTGGAATATTTAATATTCCAGAACAACAATGGAGAATAAAATTCCCCCTCTTCAACACAGAGAAAATATTAAAAATTTCTTCACTAGAAACAGAGTTTTCACTCTAAAAACTATTTCATTAAACTTCAAAAACTTGGTTACAAAATCTCCTCTGACTGAGGGAATACACAGAAACTTTGACTGCTTCAAAACACAGTTCAACACAAAACTCACACTCTAAAATTTCACTCTATCTGTGCATTTACAACTCACTGTTGTGTGTTGGAAAAATACTCTCTCTCTCAAAAAAAATGAATGCACTACTGTGCCATTCAAATTTAGTTTTACACTTCTGCTGTGTGTAAAAATAAAACTTACAATGCTTGAATGCACATAGGCCTTTTCATCCTATTTATATGCCACAACACTTTTACAATATATATAAAAAAACTATTTTAAAATAAAACTTATTTTAAAACTAAAAACAAAAGTCATCCGCCTATACCATATGAAATATATATGGTGTAATGTTTAATCAAAAACATAATCCTATTTTTAAAATGCTTTGGGCTCCACCATTTCAAAAGGCCCACACATATGTAATGTATCATATGTTGAACCATATATAAATTCTTTTAATACAACGTTTCAGAAATCAACCAAAAAAACGTTAAGCTTTGCAAACGAACCCTTTAAAAAATTATCCGCCGGACTTGAAGAATATTGAACCAATCTGCATAAAAATTTCAGGTGACAAAAAAGTTTGCTGACGTCATCAAAAGTGTGACGCGAAATTTTTATTAATTCCGCCTTATGAATTTTTCCGCGTCTGATTTTAGGTAATTGTACGAAAGGAAATTGTGATGCGAAATATCTTCCAATCTGCCTCAATGAAATTTCAGGTCCGGGTTTGCTGATTAAATTTCTCTGTTTCAAAAAACCAATGCTGAGGTTGACTGCTCACTGTTTTAGCAAGCGGCTCGCGTACAAAGTCCTGCATATAGAAATGGAAGGCATCTCATGTACTTTGCAGAGCTGAAAGTAATTTCAACACTCCCCCTTACTTTCAGCTGCTGGGTTATCAGTCATACCCAGACATTTCCTCAAAAACTCAAAACTCTTTTGCCCCAATGGCTTGGTCAGAATGTCTGCAAATTGCTCCTGAGTTCTGCAGTGTTCCAAAACAATTTCACCATTGTTTACCAATTCTCTGATGTAATGAAACTTTGTGTCAATGTGTTTCGTTCTCTTGTGAAACACATAATTCTTTGATAATGCAATAGCTGAGCTATTGTCACAATAAATCACTATTCCTTTTATCTGCTCTTGGCACAAACTCCTTAACATCCTCCTCATCCAAATTTCTTGACACGCTGCTGCTGTAGCTGCCACATATTCTGCCTCTGCTGTAGACAATGCTACAATGGGCTGTTTTTTAGAAGCCCATGAAATAGCTCCTGAACCCATGTGAAAAACATAACCGGAAGTGCTCTTCCAATCATCTACACTTCCAGCCCAATCACTGTCAGTGTATCCAACTAAATCTGAATTTTCTGAAGCAGTATATAAAATACCAAACCTTTTTGTACCTTTAACATACCTCAGAATTCTCTTCGTTGCCTGCCAATGTGCATCCTTTGGCTTCTCCATGAATCTGGAAATCAAACTAACAAAATGCATTATGTCGGGCCTAGTTGCAGTCAAATACATGAGGCTGCCAACTATGCTCTTATACAAGCTAGGATCAAAATCCTTGCTGCTGTCCTCTCTGCTGAGTTTTAATCCCATCACTGTGGGAGTGATCGCTGCTTTGCTCTCCTGCATATTAAATCTTTACAGCACTTCATTAACATATTTTTCCTGTGAGATAAAAATCCCATTTTCATCTTGTTCTACTTCTATTCCTAAGAAGTATTTCAACAAACCCATGTCAGTCATTTCAAATTCTTCTTTCATGACTGTTTTAAAATTTTCAATAAGGTAATCATCATTACCTGTGAAAATAACATCATCAACATATAAAACTACAATCAACATTTTTCCATTTTTTTTCTTTGATGTAGAGGGTGGGTTCTCCCTCACACTTTTCAAATCCATTTTCCAGTAGATAGGAATCTATCCTACTGTACCATGCTCTTGGTGCTTGCTTCAACCCATAAATAGCTTTCTTCAACTTGCACACTTTGTGCTCTTGGCCTTTCTTTTCATAGCCGAGAGGTTGTTCAATGTAAACCTCTTCCATTAACACTCCATTTAGGAATGGTGACTTCACATCCATTTGGTAAACTTTCCACTTGTTTTGTGCTGCTATGGACAACACTGCTCTCACGGTTTCCATTCTAGCAACCGGTGCGAAAGTTTTCTCATAATCTATCCCATGCTTATGCTTATACCCTTTGACAACAAGTCTTGCCTTGTGTCTCTCTATTTTGCCTTCAGCATTACTCTTGGTCTTGTAGACCCATTTAACTCCAATGACATCTTTACCTTTTGGGAGTTCAACGAAATCCCAAGTCTTGTTTCTTTCTATGGCATTAATCTCCTCATCCATAGCTTCTTCGAAATGAACAGGGTCATCAACATGACAATATAAAGCAAACAAAGAATTGATACCTTCATTTGATGCGTCTTGTGCATAAATGTCATTCAAATTTCTGAACTTCTTACCTCTTTCACTTGGTGTACAAATGCTTGAAGAAGCACTTGAATTTCCTCCTTGTGGTGTGCTTGGAGAAGAACTCTCATTTCTCCTCAAGGGTGTCTCTTGCTGCTCTTGTGTTGGTGCTGTTGTTTGGGGATGTATTTCAGCCAATTCATCATCATCTTCATCATGAGATAAACAATGTTTAACATTCATTGTTTTCTCTATGCTTCCATCCCAAGCTTCCTCCTCAATAAACTGAACATCTCTGCTCACAATAAACTTCTTGGTGGATGGGTTATATAACCTATAAGCCTTGGATTCCTCACTGTATCCAATGAAAATAAATTTCTCCCCCTTGCTGTCCAACTTCTTCCTTAGCTGATCCGGAATGTGTGCATAAGCCACACATCCAAAAACCTTCATATGTGTGACACTTTGCTTTGTGCCACTCCATGCCTCTTCCGGCACTTTGTTCATCACTACTTTTGTAGGGCACCTATTCAAAATGTATGCTGCACAATGTACAGCTTCAGCCCAATAATCATTAGCCAAATGCTTTGCCTTTAACATACTACTCACCATGTCCATTATGGTTCTATTCTTCCTTTCGGCTACTCCATTTTGCTGCGGAGTATATCTAGTTGTAAACTGCTTTTGAATACCATTTTCTCTACAAAAACGTAGAAAATATTTAGAGATATACTCACCTCCTCTATCAGTCCTTAGAAATTTGATGTGCAACCCACTTTGGTTTTCCACAAGTGCTTTGAAATTGTAGAATTTTTCAAACACTTCACTTTTATTTTTCAAAAAGTAAACCCAATTTTTTCTTGTAAAATCATCTATGAATGTTAACATGTAGTGGCTGCTAGCAAGCGATGGAGTTTGCATCGTTCCACACAAATCTGAGTGGACAATCTCTAAGGGTGCCTTTGCCCTTATGCTTTTCCCGGAAGGAAGACTTTCTCTGTGTTGTTTCCCCAAGATACAACCTTCACAAAGGCTGTGCGGCTTCTCTATCAATGGTAAACCTCTTACCATTCCTTTTTTGTTCAACAAATTAAGACCTCCAAAGTTGAGATGTCCAAATCTCAAGTGCCACAACCAATTTTCATCTTTTGGTTTGCTTTGGATAGCCTCCTTTGCCATTGCTGCTATCTTTTCTTCATTCTTCAAATCTGCTCTCATTCTAAGAGGGAAAATCCTGTTCCTTGTCATTTTTACTTTAGCAATACATTGTTTGTTGGGTGGTTTGTCCATGATGGTACAAACATCATCCTCAAAAAATACATTGTACCCCTTTTGAACAAGCTGTCCAATACTTAAGAGGTTACACTTCATTCCTGGAACATAATAGACATCTGCTATGGATTTCTTTGCACCTTTCCTTGTTAAAACATTTACATTTCTTTTTCCCATAACAGAAACTTTGCTATCAGTTCCTAGTGTGACTTGTGACTTCACACTCTCATCTAGCATAGAAAACATTGCTAAGTTTCCTGTCATATGGTTACTGCAACCGAAGTCTAGAAACCATAAATCCTCATTCTTTTCTTCAGCCATATTACAAGCCAAAAACAAATTTTCTTGGTCGAGATTTTTCCAAGTGAAATTTTGCACTAGTCTTACTCCATATCATGTCAGCTTTTCGTTGACTATTAAGTATAATCGACTACATTTTTTATAATAGTGACATTGGACATTAGATTCTATCATTAATTTGTTGATTATTTCTAAAGTTATTACGTTTTCGTTCTTTTTTGATGTCGATGGATTGTTTTCCTTCCTTGAGTAGCTGATCGTTCCTTCCATTTCTTCGTTTTCCCTCTTCTTATGTTTGTTTCCTGCATTAATTGTCTTAAAGGTATGTTCTGTGAGATGAGTTTTCACTCTTACCCAATCTCTGTTCATGAGTCATCAGTGATGCATGTAGCTCATCCCCTAAAAACTTTGTGAGATCCTTAGTCTCTTCTATGGTGGTGACAATCACATCGAATCTTGAGGATAAACTTCTCAAGAGTTTTTCCACAATCCTCTTATCTTCAAGAGTCTCTCCATGAGATCTTATTTGTGTGACCATTCCAATCACATGAGTGAAGAATGAGTCAATAGTATCCGACTCTTTCATACAGAGAGTCTCAAAGTCTCTCCTCAGCAACTGAAGTTTTGTTGTCTTCACTTTTTCCATGTTCGATGTTGCTCAGGATTCTTAGCTTCTTCCGGATCTTCTTCAAATGCTATACCTTGGAAACACACTACGTATCGCTGATATTAATAAGAAGAGAGTTTATCTTTCTTCCTATTTTTCTTTCAAGAATCCTCTTCTTCTCCCGCCTCCGAGCAATCAAGAACTCTTCACTCAGCCGGGCTCAAGCAGCCATCCTCAACAAATTCCCATAAGTCTTGGGAGACAAATAAATTTATACAATAGACTAAGATAGTCATAATTTTTCCCATTAACATTAGATATGATTTATACCCATACTCTCGCGTCGCAACAACACTTGTGCACTCTTAACTATGATTCAAAAACACTTGACTGTGTATTTAAAATAACTCACTGTTCTGCAACAGTAACACAAAATCTGTATAGAGAAATACCTTTGGATTCTTCTTGACTGAGTCTTCACACTGCTGGAGAAGCTGCTGCAACAAAGAACTCCTTTCCTTCAGCTTATTTGATCTTCAAAGAGCCTGGACTAGCTCTGATACCATGTTGGAATATTTAAGATTCCAGAACAACAATGGAGAATAAAATTCCCCCTCTTCAACACAGAGAAAATATTAAAAATTTCTTCACTGGAAACAGAGTTTTCACTCTAAAAACTATTTCATTAAACTTCAAAAACTTGGTTACAAAATCTCCTTTGACTGAGGGAATACACAGAAACTTTGACTGCTTCAAAACACAGTTCAACACAAAACTCACACTCTAAAATTTCACTCTATCTGTGCATTTACAACTCACTGCTGTGTGTTGGAAAAATACTTTGTCTCTCAAAAAAAATGAATGCACTGCTGTGCCATTCAAATTCAGTTTTACACTTCTGCTGTGTGTAAAAATAAAACCTACAATGGTTGAATGCACACAGGCCTTTTCATCCTATTTATATGCCACAACACTTTTACAATATATATAAAAAAACTATTTTAAAATAAAACTTATTTTAAAACTAAAAACAAAAATCATCCGCCTATACCATATGAAATATATATGGTGTAATGTTTAATAAAAAACATAATCCTATTTTTAAAATGCTTTGGGCTCCACCATTTCAAAAGGCCCATGCATATGTAATGTATCATATGTTGAACCATATATAAATTCTTTTAATACAGCGTTTCAGCAATCAACCAAAAAAACGTTAAGCTTTGCAAACGAACCCTTTAAAAAATTATCCGCCGGACTTGAAGAATATTGAACCAATCTGCATAAAAATTTCGGGTGACAAAAAAGTTTGCTGACGTCATCAAAAGTGTGAAGCGAAATTTTTATTAATTCCGCCTTATGAATTTTTCCACGTCCGATTTTAGGCAATTGTATGGAAGGAAATTGTGATGCGAAATCTCTTCCAATCTGCCTCAATGAAATTTCAGGTCCGGGTTTGCTGATTAAATTTCTCCGTTTCAAAAAACCAACGCTGAGGTTGACTGCTCACTGTTTTAGCAAGCGGCTCGCGTACAAAGTCCTGTAGATAGAAATGGAAGGCAGCGCACATACTTTGCAGAGCTGAAAGTAATTTCAACACTTTCCACATAACCCATAAATGAAACCCGACACGCTCTATTAAGAATTGAATTGGAGAAAAGGGAAAATCTCTGTTTTTCTATGGTTGATTTTAGGCTTACTTTGGAACGATTAAAGTGTTTAAAGAGTGGCCATTTAATCCCTAATTTCAGAATAAAAAATGCAATCATCCCATAGATGCTCAGTTCTCTATGTTAGAAGAGAATATATGGCAAATTAAGGGTCCATGAAATCCTGATCTTTGTTCTAATTTATTCCAATTAAGTTTTTTTGGCAATAAAATCCAAAGGAAAAGAATAACTCTAGGCCATAAGTGCAATTTCCATAATTTCAGAGTTCATATTAATTGTTTGATCATGATAGCATTTTAAGTTTTGTTTTGTTTTGTTTTTTTTTTTTAATTTATTAAAAAGTTTTTTGAATTAAAATATAATAATTTATATTTAATTATTTTTATTTTTTAGATAATATTATATAAAAATAATGATTATAAAATAATTGGTGAATGAGTGTATTGTTAAGAATTTTTTTACTTAATAGACACTAGCTTGAAACCTTGTGAGTGTCTTATGTGCCGAACTCTTAACTAGAGATTATATTGGTAACTATAAGAATGTACCCTGGCTAAAAATTCTTTACTCCAACCAAATAAAGTACAAGATAAAAAATAACAATGAAATATAAAAAAAATAATGTCAAAGTTTTAAATTATTGGTTTGTAATGGGTCTTTTATTTCTCTTTCTCTTTCTCTTTTTTATTTTTAAATTTAAAATATTCATTTATGGTTAATCTTGTAAGGATATTATTTATTATTTCAATTATTTAAGTTAAATCTAATGAATAAATTGTTACAATTACTCCTATAGGTATGTCTATTTTGAAATAGTGTTTCTTGAAAATTTAACTAACACACCCATATAAATTAAATAGTTGGTAAAATTGATAGACATCAATCCATTATAGGCATAAAAAAAATTAATTCATGATATATCTTATATTGTTAAAAAAAACCATAAAAATTAACTAAATTACAACTTTATTATTAGTATTATCTAAAAAGAATTAATATATAAGTTAAATGTATATACATTTTGAACAACATTAACATTCTCTCACACTTTATCATGGATCTTTCTAATTTGTAAATATGTTTTTCTACAATACCATGAACCAATACCATGACTTATAAATATCACATACTCAAAAAATCATAACTAATCTCATTGGACACTTGTTCATGTAACATTTTTTTAAATTAATCAATTTAATTGAAAGAGTAAAAAGGGCATACCTAATTTGGAGATAAATCTCAACATTTGATTTGTGAATATTAAATCAACATTTGATTTGTGAATATTAAATCCTAGGAAAAGAAAGAATTCTACTAAAAATATTTTAAAATATTTCATGGATGTTAAATTCCTACTATCTATCTAATAATCACTCATAATTAAATTAAAATTTTGGAAATCTGTTTCTAAAGAGACATGTCTATAAATGTAATTATCAATAGTTATTTGGTAGATGGTAGAGATTAAATTTTCGAATAAGACTTTCAAAATCTTAATTTAATTATCAATAATAAGTTAACAGTGATCTAACCTCCACAAAATATTTTAAATTATTGTTATAACAGTCATACATTAAAAGTTAAGATTTATTTTTCCTTTTAATTAAATTAGTTAATTAAAAAAATCATATAAATATAAGTTATATGTTTTTGGACATTTCATATTAGTAAACTATGATAATGATCTCAGATATTGTAACAAAATTTATTGAACCCAAAAACTCGTTTTACAGTTTTGCAACACCTCCTCAACAATTTTTTTTTTTTTTTAATTACTTTCTTTAATAACTTATATTTATAACATTATCATAATGGATTAATTACTGGGAAAACACTCATATTCATAGCATTAATCATAATTAGTGTGAAATATATAAACTTTTTTTACTCCTTGATGCCCTTACCAAGAATTGGTTTGAAATATATAAACTTTTTTTACTCGATACCCTTACCAAGAAATAATTACTGTCCATTGTATCTTTATTGCGTATATACGTTTTAGAAATCTGAGGTGGTTAGTGTCTTATGATATTCTCAACACATGCATCTTATTGTTGGTTAAATTTTATTGTTTTGTTGAAATTACTCTCAGCTCTGCAACGTACAGGCAGCCACCTTTCATTTTTGTTTGCAGAACAGTGTATTGAAGCCGCTTTCTATTTTTATGGATCAGTCAACTTCAGCGCAACATTTTTTGAAATGGAGAAATTTAACAGCAGCCCGGACCTGAATTTTATTGAAGCGGATTTGTGAAAAATTCCGCATCACAACTTTCTGCCGTACCATTGCAAAAAAATCGGACCCGGGAAAACTTATAAGGCGGATTTAATAAAAATTCTGTGTCACAACTTAGGTGACATCAGCAGCAACTTTTGGCACCCGAAATTTTTATGTAAAAAGGTTTAATTTCTGTTTTGAAGTCCGGTTCAATTCGGTCAAAGTTTGTTTTAATGTTTGTTTAAAAAAAATGTCGTGGGTACAAGTCAACATATATATATATATATATATATATATATATATATATATATATATATATATATGTTTTACATATATATGAAAAGAATGTTTTCAAAGAAAAGGAAAGGGCCGTTTTTTTTTGTTAGACATTGTAAGTTTTTATTTTTCACACAGCAGTGAAAAAGACTTGTATAGCACAACAGTGCATTGTTCAGTTTGTAAGTTGGAATTTTACACACAGCAGAAGTGTAATAGATTTTGAAGTGCACAGCAGTGCTTTCATTTTTGAAGAGACAGAGTATTTGTCCAGAGTGAAATTTTAGAGAGTGTGAGTTGTTTTGAACTGTGTTTTGAAGCAGTCAAAGTTTTTTGTATTCCCTCAGTCAGAGGTGATTTTGTAACCAAGTTTTTTGAAGTTTAATGAAATAGTTTTTACAGTGAAAACTCTGTCTCCAGTGAAGAATTTTTTTATATTTTCTCTGTGTTGAAAATGGGGAATTTTATTCTCCATTGTTGTTCTGGAATTTTAAATATTCCAACATGGTATCGGAGCTAGTCCAGGCTCTTTGAAGATCAAAGAAGCTGAAGGAAATGAGTTCTTTTTTGCAGCAGCTTCTCCAGCAGTGTGAAGACTCAGCTAAAGAATCCAAAGGTATTTCTCTATACAGTTTTTTGAGTCACTGTTGCAGAACAGTGAGCTGTTTTACATACACAGTCAAATTTTTTTAATCATAGTTAAGAGTGCAGAATCGCTGGAGCCAGCACTAATATGGGTATGGGAAATGTCCATCTCCCAATGTTTAATGGGAAAAATTATGACTACTGGTTAATAACTATGAGAGCATTATTTGTCTCCCAAGACTTATAGGAATTTGTTGAGGATGGCTTTGAAGAGCCAGCAAATGAAGAAGAGTTTGAAGATTTAACTCAGACAGAAAGAGAGTTGCTGAAGAGCAATAGGAAGAAAGACTCCAAGGCTCTCTTCTTATTGTATCAAGCAGTGCATGAGAGTGTGTTTCCAAGGATAGCAGCAGCCAAGAGATCCGGAGAAGCATGGGAAACTCTTAAGACAACCTATAAAGGCATGTAAAAAGTGAAGACATCAAAACTTCAGTTGCTGAGGAGAGACTTTGAGACTCTCTGTATGAAAGAGTCAGATACTATTGACTCATTCTTCACTCATGTGATTGGAATGGTCACACAAATAAGATCTCATGGAGAGACTCTTGAAGAGAAGAGGATTGTGGAGAAACTCTTGAGGAGTCTACCCTCAAGATTCGATGTGATTGTCACCACCATAGAGAAGACTAAGGATCTCACAAAGTTCACAGTGGATGAGCTACATGCATCACTGATGACTCATGAGCAGAGATTGGGTAGGAGTGAAAACTCATCTCTGGAACATGCCTTTAAGACCCATATGTCTTTTGGAAGAGGAAGAGGGCAAGGCAGAGGAAACAAAAGAGGAAGAGGTAAAAGCCAAAACAGAGGTGGAAGGAACAGTCCAGCAAATGCTCAAGGAAGAGGCAGCAATCCAAATCAGCATCAAGGCCAAGGCAGTAGCCAGCAGAGTGGTCAGCAGAATGCTCAAGGACAGAGGTATGATAAGTCCAATGTCCAATGTCACTATTGTAAAAAATATGGTCATTATGCTAATGAATGTAGAAAGAAACAACATGATATGGGAAATAGAACTAGTGCAAATTTCACTAGAGAAAATATCAGCCAAGATAATTTGTTTTTGGCTTGTAATATGGCTGAAGAAAAGAATGAAGACTTATGGTTTCTAGACTCCGGTTGCAGTAACCATATGACAGGAAACTTAGCAATGTTTTCTATGCTAGATGAGAGTGTGAAGTCACAAGTCACACTAGGGACTGATAGTAAAGTGTCTGTTATGGGAAAAGGAAATGTGAATGTTTTAACAAGAAAAGGTGCAAAGAAATCCATAGCAAATGTCTATTATGTTCCAGGAATGAAGTGTAACCTCTTAAGTATTGGACAGCTTGTTCAAAAGGGGTACAATGTATTTTTTGAGGATGATGTTTGTACCATCATGGACAAACCACCCAGAAAACAATGTATTGCTAAAGTGAAGATGACAAGGAACAGGATGTTCCCTCTTAGAATGAGAGCAGATTTGAATAATGAAGAAAAGATAGTAGCAGTGGCAAAAGAGGCTATCCAAAGCGAACCAAAAGATGAAAATTGGTTGTGGCACTTGAGATTTGGACATCTCAACTTTGGAGGTCTTAATTTGTTGAACAAAAAAGGAATGGTAAGAGGTTTACCATTGATAGAGAAGCCGGACATCGTTTGTGAAGGTTGTATTCTTGGGAAACAACACAGAGAAAGTTTTCCTTCCGGGAAAAGCATAAGGGCAAAGACACCCTTAGAGATTGTCCACTCAAATTTGTGTGGATCGATGCAAACTCCATCACTTGCTAGCAGCCACTACATGTTAACATTCATAGATGATTTTACAAGAAAAACTTGGGTTTACTTTTTGAAAAATAAAAGTGAAGCGTTTGAAAAATTCTGCAATTTCAAAGCACTTGTGGAAAACCAAAGTGGGCTGCACATCAAAGTCTTAAGGACTGATAGAGGAGGTGAGTATATCTCTATATATTTTCTACGTTTTTGTAAAGAAAATGGTATTCAAAAGCAGTGTACAACTAGATATACTCCGCAGCAAAATGGAGTAGCCGAAAGGAAGAATAGAACCATAATGGACATGGTGAGGAGTATGTTAAAGGCAAAGCATTTCCCTAATGATTATTGGGCTGAAGCTGTACATTGTGCAACATACATTTTGAATAGGTGCCCTACAAAAGCAGTGATGAAAAAAGTGCCGGAAGAGGCATGGAGTGGCACAAAGCAAGGTGTCACACATATGAAGGTTTTTGGATGTGTGGCTTATGCACACATTCCGGATCAGCTAAGGAAGAAGTTGGATAGCAAGGGGGAGAAATGTATTTTCATTGGATACAGTGAGGAATCCAAGGCCTACAGGTTATACAACCCATCCACCAAGAAGTTTATTGTGAGCAGAGATGTTCAGTTTATTAAGGAGGAAGCTTGGGATGGAAGCATAGAGAAAACAGTGAATGTTAAACACTGTTTATCTCATGATGAAGATGATGATGAATTGGCTGAAATACATCCCCAAACAGCAGCACCAACACAAGAGCAGCAAGAGACACCCTTGAGGAGAAATGAGATTTCTTCTCCAAGCATACCACAAGGAGGAAATTCAATTGCTTCTTCAAGCATTTGTACATCAAGTGAAAGAGGTAAGAAGTTCAGAAATATTTATGCACAAGAGGCAGCAAATGAAGGTATCAATTCTTTGTTTGCTTTATATTGTCATGTTGAAGACTCTATCCACTTTGAAGAAGCTATTAAGGATAAGAAATGGATAGAAGCTATGGATGAGGAGATTAATGCCATAGAAAGAAACAAGACTTGGGATTTGGTTGAACTCTCAAAAGGTAAAGATATCATTGGAGTTAAATGGGTCTACAAGACCAAGAGTAATGCTGAAGGCAAAATAGAGAGACACAATGCAAGGCTTGTTGTCAAAGGGTATAAGCAAAAGCATGGGATAGATTATGAGGAAACTTTCGCACCGGTTGCTAGAATGGAAACCGTGAGAGCAGTGCTGTCCATAGTAGCACAAAACAAGTGGAAAGTTTACCAAATGGACGTGAAGTCAGCTTTCCTAAATGGAGTGTTAATGGAAGAGGTTTACATTGAACAACCTCTCGGCTATGAGAAGAAAGGTCAAGAGCACAAATTGTGCAAGTTGAAGAAAGCTCTTTATGGGCTGAAGCAAACGCCAATAGCATGGTACAGTAGGATAGATTCCTATCTATTGGAAAATGGATTTGAAAAGTGTGAGGGAGAACCCACCCTCTACATCAAAGAAAAAGATGGAAAAATGTTGATTGTAGTTTTATATGTTGATGATGTTATTTTCACAGGTAATGATAATTACCTTATTGAAATTTTAAAACAGTCATGAAAGAAGAATTTGAAATGACTGATATGGATTTGTTGAAATACTTCTTAGGAATAGAAGTAGAACAAGATGAAAATGGGATTTTTATCTCACAAGCAAAATATGTTAATGAAGTCCTGGAAAGATTTAATATGCAGGAGAGCAAAGCAGCGATCACTCCCACAGTGATGGGATTAAAACTCAGCAGAGAGGACAGCAGCAAGGATTTTGATCCTAGCTTGTATAAGAGCATAGTTGGCAGCCTCATGTATTTGACTGCAACTAGGCTTGACATAATGCATGTTGTTAGCTTAATTTCCAGATTTATGGAGAAGCCAAAGGATGCACATTGGCAGGCAGCGAAAAGAATTTTGAGGTATGTTAAAGGTACAAAAAGGTTTGGTATTTTATATACTGCTTCAGAAAATTCAGATTTAGTTGGATACACTGACAGTGATTGGGCTGGAAGTGTAGATGATCGGAAGAGCACTTCTGGTTATGTTTTTCACATGGTTTCAGGAGCCATTTCATGGGCTTCTAAAAAACAGCCCATTGTAGCATTGTCTACAGCAGAGGCAGAATATGTGGCAGCCACAGCAGCAGCTTGTCAAGCAATTTGGATGAGGAGGATGTTAAGAAGTTTGTGCCAAGATCATGTAAAAGGAACAGTGATTTATTGTGACAATAGCTCAGCTATTGCATTATCAAAGAATTCTGTGTTTCACAAGAGAACGAAACACATTGACACAAAGTTTCATTACATCAGAGAATTGGTAAACAATGGTGAAATTGTTTTGGAACACTGCAGAACTCAAGAGCAGTTTGCAGACATTCTGACCAAGCCATTGGGGCAGAAGAGTTTTGAGTTTTTGAGGAAATGTCTGGGTATGACTGATAACCCAGCAGCTGAAAGTAAGGGGGAGTGTTGAAATTACTCTCAGCTCTGCAACGTACAGGCAGCCACCTTCCGTTTTTGTTTGCAGAACAGTGTACTGAAGCCGCTTTCCATTTTTATGGATCAGTCAACTTCAGCGTAGCATTTTTTGAAATGGAGAAATTTAACAGCAGCTCGGACCTGAATTTTATTGAAGCGGATTTGTGAAAAATTCCACATCACAACTTTCTGTCGTACCATTGCAAAAAAATCGGACCCGGGTAAACTTATAAGGCGGATTTAATAAAAATTCCTCGTCACAACTTAGGTGACATCAGCAGCAATTTTTGGCACCCGAAATTTTTATGCAAAAGGGTTTAATTTCTGTTTTGAAATCCGGTTCAATTCGATCAAAATTTGTTTTAATGTTTGTTTTAAAAAAATGTCGTGTGTACAAGTCAACATATATATATATATATATATATATATATATATATATATATATATATGTTTTACATATATATGAAAAGAATGTTTTCAAAGAAAAGGAAAGGGCCGTGGGCCATATTCAAAACTTTTGGTTTTAGTTTTTTATTTTAAGTTTTTAAAATAAGCTTTTATTTTAATATAGTTTTTATATATTGTAAAAAAAATGCAGAGGCATATAAAAAAAAGGGAAAAGGCATGTGTGTGTGTGTGTGTTTTTTTTTGTTAGACATTGTAAGTTTTTATTTTTCACACAGCAATGAAAAAGACTTTAATAGCACAGCAGTGCATTGTTCAGTTTGTAAGTTGGAATTTTACACACAGCAGAAGTGTAATAGATTTTGAAGTGCACAGCAGTGCTTTCATTTTTGAAGAGACAAAGTATTTGTTCAGAGTGAAATTTTAGAGAGTCAGAGTTGTTTTGAACTGTGTTTTGAAGCAGTCAAAGTTTTTTGTATTCCCTCAGGCAGAGGTGATTTTGTAACCAAGTTTTTTGAAGTTTAATGAAATAGTTTTTATAGTGAAAACTTTGTCTCCAGTGAATAATTTTTTTATATTGTCTCTGTGTTGAAAAGGAGAAATTTTATTCTCCATTGTTGTTCTGAAATTTTAAATATTCCAACATTTTTTTACTGTCAACAGATCCATCGTTGGATTGATCTAGAATTTGTTCAAACAGTCAAGATTTTAAGGGGTTCAGTTGAGGTGAAGATTTTAATTAATTTTACTTTCCATTAATTTTGTTTTCATGCGCTGAGCCTGGAATTATTCTTATTACAGGGAATTTGCTACAGCAGCATGCGGTTTTGGGCTTAGTCCCATTCCAAACAAATCTTGTCGAAGGTTTAAAGGTTTCCACCAGTTGGGATTCAAATCTGAATGATAGAGTTCTGAGATATTTATTGTGGTTGATATTGGAAACTGGCCCTCTGGTTGAGGTTCACCAAACCTTTCCCTTACTTTGCTGAAGGTTTACCCTAATTTTTTATATTGAGCGAATTTGTGGAATTCTGTTAGGGTTTACAAATGGTTTTTCCCTCCCAAGGTTTCCTGTTTTCAGGTATGCTTCACGGTCGTGGCCTGGTGTTGGCTCAACGAACTACTTAACAATGCTTACCCAGGTTCTTCTTCATTGCTTGCTTCAGGTTGCTCAGGCACGGACCCTGTCTGGACACACAAGGTGTTTTTTATTAGTTTTTTTTTTTTTTGGGTTAAAATTCTCAATTAGTTTACCCTGTTAGGGTTTTCTAAATTCTTTTGCTGGACTGTCGCATCGAATTTCTGCAAAAGTGAAGACTTTGTTCCTTTTTTTTCCAATATTCTAAGAATTTTCTGTAGTGTACACTCCTGTATACTTTTAATGAGATTTAATATGGCAATGGCCTCAGCCTATGCAATCTAAACTATAATTTAGATCTAAACTCTTTATAGTTCATAAACTCGTTGTATTTTTAAATATTGTGCATTTTTTTTAATACATTATTCCTCACCACGGAAATTAATATCCATGGCGTTGGTAATTAAACGTAATGGACGCCTCGAAGTTTTCATATGAATCTAATGTTCAGTTTCTTGCTTAGCATTTTATTAATACTCGATTTTATCATGTAATTCGCTCGCATTATTGTACATCATGATGTTACAGCCATGTTGATTTCCATAAAATTCAAGGATATTTTTTTTTGTTTCCCAAATTCACGCCAGGCTTTCCATACACTTGCATACAAATAAAATTTAATTTTTTCTTTCTCCATCATTTAAAATTATTTATGTATATATTTTAAAGGGTCTGGACATTTTTATAATGTAAGCTAGATCTTGGGTATTTGTTTTTTTGTGGGCCTTTTCCAAGACCTGTAATAACCCCTTGACTTGCTATTTTTAGGTTTTTGTGGGCCTTTTCCAAGGCCTGTAATAACCCCTCGAGTTGCTTATTTTTGACTTGCTATTTTTATAGATTAGATTGTTACTATGTAAAGATTCTTCACTGAATCTTAACTTGAGTAACTATTCTCATTTAAATCTTGTTTCATATTTTTCTATAACTTTTTTTTCCATTTCCTTCCATAATTTTTTTTCTACTCATGAGTGTCACATACACATATTTTTAGGTATAGAATGTTTATTTACACTATACTAGCAATTGCACCATATGTTGCAAAAGAAACCCTAAGAAAAAGTAATATAGAGGAAAAGCTCTCACATGAATTATTCAGGATAGCTACAACTACAGAGAGTGAACAACAAGATTAGGCTATTCAGTTATATAATTTGGTTACAACTATATATGTTAATATCATTTTTCGATAAGTATCAATTCTTTGGTCCTAAGATGAAATATCATCATTCAAGAAGTTTGGAAAATGAAGTGTTTGATTAGTATAACCCTTTCTTCTCTAAAAACCATAAGTATCGAAGTACCAAAATACAATTTTTCAATGGAAAAAAATAGATTACATCAAAACCACAAAAAATAACAACTAATCTATGGTATAACTTAGGTATTTAATGATATAACTCACAAAATCTTTTGATAAACACATAAATAATTTCATCATTTAAATAATCCAACATAAACCTCAATGTGTAATTATAATCTTTACCTCATTTCATTGAAAATAAATTAACATTAATTTACATCATAACATTAAAACGACAAGAACATCCTTAATGGCTACTCAAAATAGATGAACTTTAATTTATGTGACAGGTATAAAAATACATGAACATCAATGGGTTATTATGAGAATATATTTATGTGACAGCAATAAAAATACATGAACGTTAATGGGTTACTATGAGAATATATAAACACTTTTGGAATCAATCAAAAATAAGATAGTAAAATTAACAATTGTTTTTAGAGATTAGTTATGCTCCTAATTGCTTAATATAACTACAATAATATTTATTTTAGAAAAATGTGCAAATCAAAACATAAAAATTATTTTAGAAAAATGTCCAAATCAAAATATAATAAAAAATAAAAAACTTAATAAAATTACCATATCTTTTCTCTCATTATTTTTAATCTGTATCACATGAAACCCTTTACCTATACCAACAATATTTTATTTTCTTTGAAATTAAGAGTTGATAACATAGAATTTCACTAAGAAAATATATAATTATTTACTCTATTAAAAAAAACCAAAAGAAAATGGTACGAAGAAAATAGTTATGTACCAGGAAAATTATTTAAGACCGTCATTGAAATTTATTTTTTAATTATTTATATAATTTTTTATTGTAATAATTAAAAAAAAGTAAAAGTTATTAATAGTTATTGTTCTTCATGCGATTCTCCAATGGTTTAGGAAGGCACGAAGCATCCCTATTGATATCCATATCAATAACAGTATCGCTGTCGGGGTTATCTCTTCCTCGACATCTTCAATATAGAGGCGCGCTGTGCGTGTTGTCGATTTGACAGGGATTTATAATCCAACGGTGTTCCGAGGGGCTTTTAAATTTGAGATCGTGCGGGAGTTATACTGTTAGGGTCTTCACAGGGCACCATGGGAGAGAACCAGGCGAGTCTTTTTCTTGGCAAGCAACTTAAAGAATTGTCTAGGAATCCAGTGGATGGATTTTCGGCTGGACTTGTAGATGGTTCTAACCTTTTTGAATGGAACGTAGTCATACTGGCAACGGTGTTCCGAGGGGCTTTTAAATCTGAGATTGTGCGGGAGTTATAATCTGAGGGTGTTCACAGGGCACCATGGGAGAAAACCAAGCGAATCTTTTACTTGGCAAGCAACTGAAAGAATTGTCTGGGAATCCAGTGGATGGATTTTCGGCTAGACTTGTAGATGATTCTGACCTTTTCGAATGGAACGTAGCCATAATGGGGCTACCAGATACATTATATGAAGGTGGATATTTTAATGCTATCATGAGTTTTCCACCCGAATACCCAAATAGTCCTCCATGATCCAAATGGCCATGAGCTTGCTAGTGAACAATGGTCACCTGTGCACACAGTGGAAACTATTCATTTGAGTATCATATCAATGCTTACTAGTCCCAATGATGAATCACCTGCAAACGTTGATGCAGTGAAAGAATGGCAAGAGCAGAGACATGAATTCAAAAAGAAAAATACAAGAATCCTCGTGCGGTCCCAAGATCTATCAGTGAGATTTACCTCAGAAATGTGGCATCAAAAGAATAGCCAGAGCATAGACATGAATACAAAAAGAAAATTAGCATAATCGTCTAGCGGTCCCAAGATCCATGGTCCTCGTCCCGGATGCCGCTTCTAATAGCAGAACCCTGAAGCTGAACATGTCGGAGCTCGGCGTGGCCTTCCCCGTGTGTAACACTAAAATCAATGATACTGGCAATTAGGAAATTGTTTAAAAAAATCACTTTACATCATACATATCAAAATTTTATGATAATTCAATCTTTATTATTTATACAGACTTTTTACTCCAAAGTTTTACTAAGAGTTTTCACATTTCACTTTAACATACAACATACCGTAGTGTCATTTACTCATTTCACTACCCATATATTTAACATAGAACATATCCTAGTGTCATTTACTACGACATACCGTAGTGCATTTACTGTAACACTTTTAGCACCCTACTGTCATTTACTGCAACAATTTTTTTTAAAGAAAATTTAGCAGCACAATACTTGTCTGGGATACTTTACTGGTTTGTCCAAGTTCAGGTTGTGAAAAAAAATTACATTGGGTAAGACCATTTTTCCCAACTAATGAGAATGCTCAAGTTCAGGTTTTGAGATAAAATCAAAGAGGATAAGATCATTTTTCCTAACCAATGATAATAGTAATTGCCATCAGCTATAAGTGAACCAAAATAGTTATTTTACAAATCCTCTGTATTCATATAAAGGATAAGACCACTCCTCCCAAAAAATGTGAATGGTAATTTCCACGAGTTCTCCTAGAGCCAGTTTTCATTTCCAGAATCCTCCCAACCAATGAGAATGGTAATTTCCATCAAGTCTCCCCAAAGCAGTTTCTATTTCCAAAACAATTCTTTGACAAGACCCCCTTTTGACTAGACCCCCTTTCCAGAACAATTGTTTGACAAGACCTAACAAAGTGAGTCCTAAGACATAAGACTTTACTAGCTTCAAGAATATCCTAACTCACACTACTGATATAGGAAACAAATACTTTCTAAAAGTAAATTAATTATTTACTTTTCACATAGGGGTGTTAAATCAGTATGAGAGGGATGTTCATTCCTTTTTTTGGCTTTTGTTTCCTAAAATTTATCTCTAGGAGTGGGAGTAATTGTCCTTGATTGACTAATAAAAGTAATTTAATTATTTACTTTTCACAAAGGGGTGTTAGATCAGTATGAAAGAGATGTGTAAGCTTGTCTCTCTCTTTTAAAATAATATTAAAAATTATATTCTAAATAGAAAATTAATATTAAAAATTATGTTCTAAATAGAAAATTAATGGTGGTTATAATTAAAAAAAATGAATAGAAAAAAAATGTATGAATAAAATGTTTAAATATTATACTTTTCAAAAATATTTCAACAATAAATTTGTATAAACTATTTTTAAATCTATGTTAACTCATTTATGTTGATATCAACTTCATATATATCTATATATAGAAAGAAGTTGATAAAATAAAACATCTTAATTTTGTATATTAAAAATAAAATATTTTAATAAGAATTAATATTGACATATATTTAAATTGTATTAATAATAATAAACCACTTACCCCTGATAAAATATTTTAATATTTTAATAAGAATTAATTTTGACATATACTTAAAAATGTAATAATAATAATAAACTATTTATTTTTTGTGATAAAGCATCTCAATGTACATGTGATGTAAAATATTTTAATGTAAATTAAGTATATATTGTATATCATTTAAAAACAAATTATGTATATATCATGAAAATATTAAATTTTTATGGTTAAATTTTTTATATATACTCTATTTAGCATTTAATAATACAATTTAACAAATGAAAATAAAACATTTTATTGTATTTTGCACTCTAAAGAAAATAGTTTGCACTTGAAGAAATTTGATCTGTGCACTCTAAAGAAGTTAGTTTGCACGTGAAGAAATTTGATCTCTCTCGGTTAATGTTAGATCCATACTTTAGATGAGATTTATGCTTAAAATGGATCTATATTATCTCCATGATTGTCACTTTCATCCAGAAATAAATTATTAAAAATAAAAAGAGAACCAAATTTTTTTTTATCCTTTCACTTACCATGGTAAAGTAAATAGTTTCAACTCTATATATAACTATTGAGGGTACCCAAAATTATAGCCTAAGTTTGGTTATTAGCCATTTTACTATCTCGGCATTCGTGTTTACCATATCCAATTATTATCATGAGATTTCTATTTAATATACGTATCCAGCATTACCATCAGAATATCATTCTGCCAGATTTATAGCAATTGTTATATAGTGTAGTACTCACGCACGAATGTAATAGAACTCTCGTTGTTTGGCTTCGAACTACTATACCTATGTCAATTTGTGGAAAGACATCTTTGGAGTTTACTTCACCACTTGGATGGTTAATCCTCGAGTCATAGTGTTCATGTCAACTCTATTTATTTGATTGGTACTGGGCTATTAATACCATCGACAGCTGTGAAATCTTGCCTCGGTCTCTGCGAGATTCCCGGGGAGACAACTCCAGATCAACTGTGAGATATCTAATTTATGAGCTGTTCCATTTTCCTTTTGGCGCATTTGTAGAGCTCGGCTTTCATCTCGGATTCTTCGTCTCTGTGCCTTTATAAGGTTTGTTTCTTTGCCTCTGCAACAACGTTTTATACTATTCATGGTTAATCCCAGTTTTCGGGTGTTCCAGTTTTCCAGATTGATTCATAATGACTGAGTTTCGTTTTTTTTTTATATGTTATATTTTCTCTTCTGCTTAAATCTTGCAGAGAGGCTCGACTCTTCCTTTTTTCTTGATGTTGCGAATTACAAGATTATATGGCGCCATTTAAGGGTTTAGGGTAAGCTCTGTTTGCAGCTTCCCCGTTCATGGCCTTACCCAAATGTTCCGCCTATTTCAGGTCTTGCACTCAAGAATTTTTCGGTTCATCGTTATGTAAAAGAGGATGATATTTTATCTCTCTTCTTGCAAGTCCGACTTGAGATGTTCTTTTACTCAGGTGAAAATACTCCGCCCTATTTTACTGAGCTGGCTCTATAATGAGTTTTTATATTTGATTCCTCATCCGGTTATAGTTTCGACTCACACTCAGAGTTTGTTTTAATGTTTTCAGGTAAGGCGACTTTCGGCGAAACCCTACTAAAGATCTGTGCTACACTCCAATAGGGTCACGGCTAACGTTACTCTCGCCATTAACAGGTATTCCGCTCCTTTGAAGAGGGATTGTAGCCGGGTTTTTATATGGCACTGGTAGAAAAAGATAAGACTGGGTTTTCTAAACCCGATCTAGGGTTCCATGTACTAAAGTTTTGGAATATTTATTTTTTTGATCCAAGAGGAGTACTCAGGGTTTTACCCTAGTGTGTTGTTCAGGAATGGTTATTTGGTTACTCTTTTCTATCAAGTTTCCTAAACAATTGTCTTATTGTGAAAATTTGGGGCGGAGCCCGAGAGTTGAAATAATGTTGTAAACTGAACATTTAAGTTTCAATTTAATACATGTAGCTTTTCATCACTACTAAAACTTATCGGTTTGGATATCCTTCGAATTTCCTCCGACATTCTCTGTGTATGAAGAATTTCCTTTTATGCTACAGCTTGTTAATATTCTTTGAATTCGTCTCATAGATATATGTAGTCTTGTTAAGTTTTTTTTCATGCTTCAAATTGTTTTAAGGGATTACAGTTCCTCGTTTACTTTTAATTGTTCGACACACGGAAGTACATGAATCTGTAACTTCGTTTTGGGTATTTATGGGTTTGCCCCTGCAACGGTGCCCAAACCACCATAGGTTAAGTTCGTGTTAGTTTGGGGACTGGCCGCGGTCGATGTACCCAGGTTCAGGGTTTACTTCCAAAACCAAGGTCGACAGACCGTTGTGACCCATGTTACCCTACGCTGGTACTGTTCTAGATCAATCTACCAGTAAGAAATTTATTCTACTCTATCGAACCCTATTCTTACCAAGGGGTAATCTAACATTGTTATGAAAGGTATTTGTTTTCTGCTATATTTACAGAGATTCCAAAAACGTTCTTTCATTGCTTGTTAAACTAAATCCATTTGAAAAAGCATATAGATATAATCGTACAAACATTACAGTAGAAAGTATAACATAAAATTTTTTCTTATTTTTTTCGATTTCGTTATCCTTTTCTTGTCTTATAAGAAATATTGACAAAATAGAAAGAGTTAGCTTTATTATTCCTTGTTCGATCATAATATGATAACAAGAAATAGTAGTGCTACGTACAGATTTACATTCCTATTTTCCTGCATATACATACATGTATATATATTCATAAATAAAACAGTACTTCACACATCTGCAATACTGTGAACAACCTTTTAATCCAGTAATATCTTGTTAAAAATTGCACAGTAGTACTTATCTGAATTTAAATAGGTTCAAGCTGAGGTCCTCCCAACCATTCAAGGGAGGCTATTACGTCCTCCACTTGCCCCCTAGCTCCAGAATCTGGACGGTGTCCCAGGTTAACAGTGGAAACCTTTTTGCTATGACCTTTGGATGGCCAATCCAGTCAAACTCAGAAAGCATTTGGCTTTACAAGGGTTACTATGAGTTATTTTCAACTGAACATCATCAGCTCTAGAAAATACTCCCCTCTACCATTTTTACACAGAACCCCTACTCCTCCTCTGGGATTCAACTTTATCCTCAGAGGAGTAGGTAATTGTCTTTCCAACTGTCCCCAACCACCTCCTATTCTTGGAAACATTTTTACCATCAGCTTAAAAATATTTTATTTTCCTTAATTGTTTTCTCCCAATTAATAAGTTAACAAATTCAATAACTTGTTTTATCCATAGTAATGGTTTAAGTTTTTCTTGCCAGATAAAAGAAAATTAACAATTGTCTTTAACTAGTTAACACTAGTTAACTTTAATGAAGCTGTCACAACTTCCCCCCCTGGAAGTAACACTGTCCTCGGTGTTTTTCAGCCCAGCTCTGCAAAGAACTCCGGGTAAGCTTCCTGCATAAAATTCTCATCCTCCCAAGTAGCTTCTTTCGGTCCGAAGTGCTTCCATTGCACTTTCACCTGAATGACTACTCGTTTTTGGAGTTTGATTTCTCTTCGGTCAAGTATGTGTTGTGGCTCGACCAGGAACTCTCTGTCCGGTTCTACCTGAAAAACAAAAATGTTTTCAAGTCAATACTCATTAATTTTATTCAACACATTAAGTTAGGATTTTTATCTCTATCCTACTTGAATATTTTTCCATTGAATCACATGTTCTTCATCATGCACATATCGCCTTAGTAAGGACACATGGAATACATTGTGAACTTGAATGTGGCTAGGTAAAGCCAACTGGTAAGCTACTGGTCCTATTCTTTCCAAGATCTGGAATGGTCCACAATATCTGGGCGATAATTTAGCACAAGAGGTCCACTTCAGGGTACTCCTGTTGGGCTTAATTCTCACGTAGACATGATCCCCCACCATGAATTCACGGTAAGACCTTTTCTTATCTTCACAAGTCTTTTGTCGGTCTTGTGCAGCCTTCAGATTCTGCCTTATTATTTTTACCTCAGCTTCCATTTCATCCAACATTTCAGGTCCCAACATTAATTTTGTCTGAGGGCTGCTCCAGTTTATAGGTGTATGAAATTGCCTACCATACAATGCCTCGAAGTGACTCATTTTAAGAGACTCCTGGCACCCGTTGTTATAAGAAAACTCAACAAGGTGCAAATAATCCTCCCACTTGGTTGGCTGCTACATCACATACATGCGTAGCATGTCTTCCAGTACTTGGTTTACCCGCTCTGTTTGCCCATCAGTCTGAGGGTGATAGGTGGTGCTAAAATGTATTTGTGTCCCCAGACCGGAAAACAAGGTTTTCCAAAATGCGGATGTGAATTTAACATCCCGGTCTGAAATCACAGTCTTAGGTATGCCATGCAACCTGAAGATTTCCTTCATAAATATATCAGCAATCTGTATTGTCTTGTATGTGGACTGTACAGGTATAAAATGTGCAGATTTGCTTAATCTGTCTACCACCACCATGATTGAATCATGCTGTCTTTTTTTTCGCGATAAACCCGTGATGAAATCTAGGGAGATAACCTCCCACTTCCACTCAGGGATGGGTATGGGCTGCAATAGTCCTGCAGGATGCTGGTGCTCCACCTTTACCTGTTGACATTCCAAACATTTGCTCAAATATTTAGCTATATCTTTACGCATGCCCGGCCAATAATATATTTTTCTTATTGCAGTAAGAATTTTCTGATATCCCAGATGACCAACGTATTTGCTGCGATGGAATTCATTCAGTATTAACTCTTTCAGAGTTATACGGTTAGGCACATATATTCTTCCATGGAAAGTCAACACCTGATCCTCATTCTTTCCATACTTAGATGTCTTGCCTTGCTTCCTATCTTCTTCAATTTGTTGCCATAGGAATTTGTATTCTGGATCTTTCTGTGCCTCTTCCTTTAATTGTTCCAAAAATTGGCTTTCTAACTGATTACAATATAATGCATACATGCCATGTAATTTTCTACATAACGCATCAGCTACTCGATTTTATTTTCCCTTCACGTGCTGTATATCCATGTCGAATTCACTTAGAAAAGCATTCCATCTTGCCTGTCTAGAATTTCAATATGCTTGCTTAAAATAATTAGTTAAGCTGCTATGGTTTGTCTTAAGTACAAACCTCTTACCCAGTAGGTAGTGCCTCCACACCCGGAGAGCATGTACCATTGTTGTCAGCTCCAAATCATAAGCCGAATATTTCTATTCATGGTCCTTCAGTTTTCTAGACTCGTATGCCACCACCTTACCTTCCTGGGTTAAAATTTCTCTCACACCTTCTTTACTTGCATCAGTACATACTTCATAGTCTTTGTCAGGGTTAGCCACCCTTAAAACTGGTGCTGTAGTTAAAAGTTTCTTCAACTTTTCAAAACTATTATGACACTCATTTTTCCATTTGAAGAGTCTTCCTTTCTTCTGTAAGGATGTAATAGGAAAAGAAATTTTAGAAAATCCTTCTATAAATCTTCTATAATAACTTTCTAATCCCATAAATGATCTAATATCGGCCAAATTTTGGGGTACTTGCCATTCCATGATAGTTTTGATATTTTCTGGATCAAAAGCGATTCCTTTAGATGATATAACATGTCCCAGATACTGGATTTCTGTTTTAAAGAAATCACATTTACTGAACTTGGCGTAAAGATGATGTTTTCTTAACATCTCCAAAACTATCCTCAAATGCTCTTTGTGTTCCTCCTCACTTTTAGAATATATCAGTATGTCATCTATGAAGATAAGTACAAAGTTATCCAGAAATTGATGAAAGATGCCATGCATCAATCTCATAAAGGTTGTTGGTGCATTTGTCAATCCAAAAGGTAGCACCACAAATTAATAATGCCCATAGCGGGTACGAAATGCTGTCTTAGAAATATCTTCATCTTTAATTCGAATCTGATGATATCCAGATCTTAAGTCTATTTTATAGAACACCTTAGCCCCTCTTATTTGATCGAATAGGTCATCGATTCTTGGTAAGGGGTATTTATTCTTAACAGTTAGCTTATTAAGCTGCCTGTAAGCTATGCACATACGTAATGTTCCGTCTTTCTTTTTAACAAAAAAGGATTGGTGCTCCCCATAGGGACACACTTGGGTGGATATAGCCCTTGTCTAGCAGCTCTTGCAGTTGCATTTTCAGTTCTGTTAATTCTGGTACACTCATTATATAAGGAGCTCTTGACACCGGAGAAGCTCCAGGCAACAATTCTATGGTGAAGTCAATGTCCCTCTTGGGTGGTAAACCAAGAATGTTTTCTGGAAGAACATCCATAAATTCTTGTACTACAGGAATCTCTTCCATCATGGGTGCCTTTTCCTTGGAGTTTGCGTATCCCACTTGAATTGCATACAACTGACAACCTTTTCTTATACACTTACCCATTTGAGATGCTGTTATTGGACGTAATTGCACAGACTTTTTAATCCCTTGGATCTCTTTACACGTGCCATCTTGCATTCTAAAATGAATGATATTTTCCTTGCAATCCACAATAGTCCAGTGTCTTTCCAACCAATCCATCCCCAATAACACGTCAGAAGACCCCAATGGTAAGATATTTAAATCCACTTGTAAATGCTGTTCTGCCACTTCCAATGTACAGTTAGGAACTTTTGCAGTTACTTTTCATTTTGCCTCGGTAGCTAACTGTACTAACCAGGAATTCTTAAATTTCTGTTCTTTTAATTGGCACATTTCTACTATTTTGGGACTTACGTAACTCAAACTTGCTCCAGGATCTACCAAAATTGAAACAGGTTTAGTTAGTAAAGTACCTTCTAATTCAATCATTGTGGGCTGAAAATCAGCCTGCTAGTCTTCCAAGGTTGCATTGATACGGGGTATGTTACACGCCACGTCCCCCAATGTAGATGCTTCCTGTAGATTTGTCACAGTTTCATTTTTATTTCGCTGCGGATAGTTTTTATAGTAATGAGCCTCCCCACAGCCCCAACACTGTAACAAAGGTCTAGTATTCTGTCCTTGTTCTGGCTTACTGGTTGCTTCTGTGGGTTTCTCTTCCATTGGCCATTTGGTTCTTTGGTGATTCTTACCAAATTTTTTGCTGATAGCAGTTCGTGTTGTGCCCTTAAGGTTACCACTCTTACTGCTTTTAGGATGGGAATTAATTTTCAGACTTTTCTTGGGCTGCCAACTCTTTCCCCCTTCACCCTTGGCCTTAGTCTGTTGATAGCACATTCGTGCTTTACGAATGGCTTCATCCATGGTTTGAGGATTAACAAATTCTATTCTTTCTCTCATATGAGTGGGTAGGCTACTTAAGAACCTCTGCACTTTGGCTTTCTCCTCTCGGAGATAAGGAATGTAACGTAACAGGGAGGTGAATTTAGTGACATATTCATCCATGGTCATTTGTCCCAACCGAATATCATGGAATTCCTTAGCCTTGTCATCATAAAACCTTTCCGTCAAGTATTTGTCTTTAAAGTACTGCTGGAACAATTCCCAAGTAATATCCTTCTCATCAATACTGCGTACATTTTTCACTTCTTCCCACCACAGAGTGGCCTTTTCCCGTAACTGGTATATAGCCAATATGGCTTTCAGATTGCTACTGTACTCATATACCTGAAAGTACTTATTTATATTAATTAGTCAGGCTTCAGCCACCTCCTCTGCCTCACCATCAAATGTTGGTGGTTTAATTTTACAGAACTCCCCCTGCAGTTCCACTTTCTGTCTCTTAATGTCTTGCTGGTCGGACAAATTTCCCGACTCTGCCTTGTTGTAATTCTTATTTTTTATTTTCTGGGAGCGACTCTTTTCAGCTCTACCTGTGGTACTATTTCTAGTTTGTTGGTCTTATTTTTCTGTTGATAATTATTTTTCAGCACTTGGATGCTCCATCTCCTGATTTTGTTTTTCTGATAAACTCTTTAAAATTTTCTCCTGATCTTGCAACAATTGCTCATTATCCTTTCTGAGCCTTAGCATTTCTTCTTGTAGTTGTTGCACTGTGTTCAACAAAAAACCAGTTTGGTACTGCTGTTCTTCAAGTAGTCGATTGGTCTTTTGGTGTTGTTCTACACTTAGTTGTACCCACATCTCTGGGTTCATGACTGCTGCTTGAGGTTCCTCTGGTTGCGTTTGTGATGTTGTTTCTCTTCTCATTGTCACCCGCTCTCTCTTTGTCTCTGTGCACTATTCATATACACAGCTTCACTGTTACTAGACCCTCAAGGTTCTAATGTAGTAACCTTGCTCTGATACCACTTGTCACTTTCATCCAGAAATCAATTGTTAAAAATAAAAGAAGATTTTTTTTTTTTTTTATCATTTCACTTACCATGGTAAAGTAAATAGTTTCAATTCTATATATAACTATTGAACGTACCAAAAATTATAGCATGAGTTTGGTTATTAGCCATTTTACTATCTCGGCATTCGTGTTTACCATATAGAATTATTATCATGAGATTTCTATTTAATATACGTATCCAACATTACCATCAGAATATCATTCTGCCAGATTTATAGCAATTGTTATATAGTGTAGTACTCACGCACGAATGTAATAGAACTCTCATTGTTTGGCTTCGAACTACTATACCTATGTCAATTTGTGGAGAGACATCTTTGGAGTTTAGTTCGCCACTTGGCTGGTTAATCCTCCAGCCATAGTGTTCATGTAAACTCTATTTATTTGATCAGTACTGGGTTATTAATACCATCGACAGCTGTGAAATCTTGCCTCGGTCTCTACGAGATTCCCGGGGAAACAACTCCGAATCAACTGTGATATATCTAAGTTATGAGCTGTTCCATTTTCCTTTTGGCGCATTTGTAGAGCTCGACCTTCATCTCGGATTCTTCGTCTCTGTGCCTTTATAAGGTTTGTTTCTTTACCTCTGCAACAACGTTTTATACTATTCATGGTTAATCCCAGTTTTTGAGTGTTCCCGTTTTCCAGATTGATTCATAATGACCGAGTTTCTTTTTTTTGTGTTATGTTTTCTCTTCTGCTTAAATCTTGTAAAGAGGCTCAGATCTTCCTTTTTGCTTGATATTGCGGATTACAAGATTATATGGCGCCATTTAAGGGTTTAGGGTAAGCTCTGTTTGCAGCTTCTCCGTTCACGACCTTACCCAAATGTTCCGCCTATTTCAGGTCTTGCACTCAAGCATTTTTCGGTTCATCGTTATGTAAAAGAGGCTGATATTTTATCTCTCTTATTTTAGGTCCGGCTCGAGATGTTCTTTTACTCAAGTGAAAATACTCCACCCTATTTTACTGAGTTGGCTCTATAATGAGTTTTTATATATTTGATTCCTCATCCGGTTACAGTTTCGACTCACACTTGGAGTTTGTTTTAATGTTTTCAGGTAAGGCGAATTTCGGCGAAACCCTACTAAAGATCTGTGCTGCACTCCAATAGGGTCATAGCTAACACTACTCTTGCCATTAACAGGTATTCCACTCCTTTGAAGAGGGATTGTAACCGAGTTTTTATATGGTGCTGGTAAAAAAAGAGAAGACTGGGTTTTCTAAACCCAACCTAGGGTTCCATGTACTGAAGTTTTGGAATATTTATTTTTTTTATCCAAGAGGAGTACTCAGGGTTTTACCCTAGTGTGTTTTTCAGGAATGGTTGTCTGGTTACTCTGTTCTATCGAGTTTCCTAAACAATTGTCTTATTGTGCAAATTTGGGGCGGAGCCCGAGAGTTGAAATAATGCTGTAAACTGAACATTTAAGTTTCAATTTAATACATGTAGCTTTTCATCACTACTAAAACTTATCGGTTTGGATATCCTTCGAATTTCCTTCGACATTCTCTGTGTATGAAGAATTTCCTTTTATGCTACATCTTGTTAATATTCTTTGAATTCGTCTCACAGATATATGTAGTCTTGTTAAGTTTTTTTTCATGCTTCAAATTGTTTTAAGGGATTACAGTTCCTCGTTTACTTTTAATTGTTAAACACACAGAAGTACATAAATCTGTAACTTCGTTTTGGGTATTTATGGGTTTTCCCCTGCAATGGTGCCTGGACCACCATAGGTTAAGTCCGTGTTAGTCTGGGGACTGGCCACGGTCGATGCACCCAGGTTCAGGGTTTACTTCCAGAACCAAGGTCAACAGATCGTCGTGACCCATGTTACCCTACTCTGGTACTTTTCTAGATCAATTTACCAGTAATAAATTTATTCTACTCTATCGAACACTGTTCTTACCAAGGGGTAATCTAACATTGTTATGAAAGGTATTTTTTTTCTGCTATATCTACAGAGATTCCAAAAACGTTCTTTCATTGCTTGTTAAACTAACTCCATCCGAAAAAGCATATAGATATAATCGTACAAACATTACAATAGAAAGTATAACGTAAAAGTTGTTCTTATTGTTTTCGATTCCATTATCCTTTTCTTGTCTTATAAGAAATATTGACAACAGAGAAAGAGTTAGCTTTATTATTGCTTGTTCGATCATAATATGATAACATGAAAGAGTAGTGCTACGTACAGATTTACATTCCTATTTTCCTGCATATACATACATACATACATACATACATACACACACACACACACACACACACACACACACACACACACACACACACACACATATATAATAGTACTCCACACATCTGCAATACTGTGAACAACCTTTTAATCCAGTAATATCTTGTTAAAAATTGCACAGTAGTACTTATCTGAATTTAAATAGGTTCAAGCTGAGGTCCTCCCAACCATTCAAGGGAGGCTATTACGTCCTCTACTTGCCCCCTAGCTCCAGAATCTGGACGGTGTCCCAGGTTAACAGTGGAAACCTTTCTGCTATGACCTCTGGATGGCCAATCCAGTCAAACTCAAAAAGCATTTGGCTTTACAAGGGTTACTATGAGTTATTTTCAACTGAACACCATGAGCTCTAGAAAATACTCTCCTTTACCATTTTTACACAGAACCCCTACTCCTCCTCTGGGATTCAGCTTTATCCTCAGAGGAGTAGGTAACTGTCTTTCCAACTGTCCCCAACCACCTCCTATTCTTGGAAACATTTTCACCATCAGCTTAAAATGATTTTCTTTTCCTTAATTGTTTTCTCCCAATTAATAAGTTAACAAATTCAATAACTTGTTTTATCAATAGTAATGGTTTAAGTTTTTCTTGCCAGATAAAAGAAAATTAACAATTGTCTTTAACTAGTTAACACTAGTTTTAACTAGTTAACTTTAATGAAGCTGTCACAATGATAAAGTGGGAGTGAGTCTTCATGGTTAAAAATCTCATATATATATATATATATATATATATATATATATATATGATTAACTAATATATTATTTTTTCTAATTAATAATATCAATAAGGCAGGGAAATAGACTGATTTAGACTGAATTACATTTTATTGGAATCCCACAAAACAATTTCAAGAAAGAATGTGATTTTTTGTTTAAAATGCATTTGTGAATGCATAAATGGATTCAACATCCTAAAATACACATTGGGACACTCAAATTTGATAGATTAAACAACTTAAACTCAAGTTTCTAAAAATGTCTTTCAAAAGGCCATTTCCTCTATAAGTTAGACTACATCATATTAATAATAATAATAAATTAAAATAAATTTATAATTTAGTTAATAATAAAGTAAAATAAATTTATAATTTAGTTAAATTCTATAGATTAAACAACTTAAACTCAAGTTTTTAAAAATGTCTTTCAAAAATGCATTTCCTCGATTTCCTTATAAGTTAAACTACATCATATTAATAATAATAAAAAATTAAAATAAAGTTATAATTTAGTTAATAATAAATTAAAATATAATTATAATTTAGTTAATAATAAATTAAAATATAGTTATAATTTAGCTAATTTGTATAATTTTGTATAATTTTGATAACATTAAATATATTTAATAAAATAAATGTCCTCATATATTTATAATGCATTTAATTTATATAATTATATTTATTTTATATTAAATGTATTATAATTTTTAATGAGTCATTAAACATGCATATATAATTTAATTAATTACCAAACACTTCAAAAGAAATTAATTTAATTAACTATAACATACACATGATGATGATGGTGGTGGTGGTGATGTTGGTGGTGGTTAACATCACTAAGACCAATGGGGCCTATTAGACCTCAAGAAAGGAAAAAATAATCTAAGTTTGATTGATCAAAATCTTGTTTCTATTATCCAAGAGAAGGGAAATAAGCGCTCCAAGATCGCTATAGGTGCATAGACTTAATAGGTCAAGAAGATTGGAAGTGTCGTGGATGTTAGGGAATTGAGAGTGGATGTTAGTAAGAGCCAGACATTCTGCTTAGTATCACAAATCTGACAGATTCTATCATTCCATCGAGTCTTGGGAATAGACCACTGCCTGGTCTCACTCCGAAGCTCATGAGAATTAGTTCTTATCCTAGCGATGTTCACTTTTTTCGTAGTGTTGGTCAAGACAGAGAGATAATTCTGATTATCAAGGGTGGGGTTGATCAGCTGCTTGTATTATCTTTGCTTCCTTTTACCATCCAGCTCTTGATCCTCCCACAAATTTTCCTTAGACTTGGAGTTTATAATATATTTGACAGTATATTTTCTTCCCACAACTGAGCTCCTCCTTAATTCCCCAATGTTTGAGCCAAGACTGGGCATCCTTATGCTGCCCACGGTAGAGACAAAGGTGGGGGTTTTGATTGCAATTATAATAAATTTTTGGGAGCCTTTTGGATTCCATGTTGTAAAGCTTCTTCTTATACATTAGATATCTAAAAATGGTCATACTCTGAATGGGGGACAAACGAGATTCGATAAAAATGATAGGATAGGGAGTATTTCCCTTGATCTTAAGTTTATAAGTTATGAATTGCTTTTGAATCATCTCAATCTTCCTCCATGACTCTTTGGATATACTGCAACCCCAAACTTTCACTCGTATAAGACAACATGGGTGACCAAAGTCTCAAATAGGAACCTCTTTTTACTCCAAATGTAAAGATCGACTGACTTACATTTTTTTTCAAGATCATAATAAGCTTTCCAACCTCCAATAATCCTCTTCTCGATGCTATAATTCCAGTTCAGTTGATGAGGGAAGTCAATGCCCAAATATTTATAAGAAGAAAACTCCTCTAAGCACGAAACTACCATGGGTGGCATTTTTGGATTTAATGATCATGTATTTAGTCTTGTTGGTATTGACTGTCATACCCATATTGGAGTAGTAGACATGAAGAGTTTGAAGATTTTTGTTAAGGTACTCATGGATTTTGGCAAGAAGAACAATATCATTGGCATAAAGGAGAAGAGTGATGAGAACACCAACAAGATCGGTGCCCTTGCATCCCGCAGTTTCCAGACATGCCTCTAGCTTATCAATGTATATGCCAAAAAAGGTAGGGGATAAGAGACACCCTTGCTTAACCTTGATATTGCATTTGATGTCTTTAGACCACCCCTCATTGGTCTTAAGCTTGGCAGTGAAGGTCTCGTAGAGACGAATCACCACAATCCTCAACTCAGGAGGGACCGTGATCTCTTTAAGTCTCTCCCAAAGTTTATCATGAGGAACAATGTTGAAATTTTTTCTAAAGTCCACAAAACAACAGAAGAGATTGGATTTACTATTGCGACATTCTTCTGCAATGATTCTAAGAGTAACAAGATGGTCAATAGTCAAGTGATGTCTCCTAAAACCAGCTTGCCCTTTAGCTCTTTTTCCTTGGCTTTCAAGCCAAAGGCTAAACTTCTTTTCCAAAATGAACCCATAAATCTTGGCTAGGATGTGGCTAATCATAATGGAACTGTAGTTAGATGGAACACTTTTGTCCCCATTTTTAAAGATATGCACAATAAGGCTTTGCATTCAAAGTTGAGGGAAACCATGTCTTACAGCGAAATTGAGAAGCTTGTGGAGATGAGGAATGAGGATATATCTTCCTATTTTAAGGATTTCAACTTGGTAACCTTTAATATCTTTAGCCTTCTCATTAACAAGCTTATTAATACCAGACTCAACGTCATCCAGAGATAATACATCCTCCTTAATATGATGGATTAAGGTGGTTCTCATAGTGTTGAGAGAATCATCCAACTTCTTCAGATAGTTGTACGATTTTTCTAAGGGGATGGAATGATATCTTTGGTTTTAAGAACAAGTATATTTTGCCAAAATTTTCTGAACACGACATTAGAAAGGTGAAAAATATAATCTTGTCTTTTATTAATATATAAACTTTTCTTCCTCTTGATGAAATTTATATATATATTGATATTCCAGAGCTTCATTTACAAAAATATGAATAAAAATGTACAACAATGTCTAAAAATATATACACATATTATTATCATCTATTTAATTTATATAATTATATTAATTTTATATTAAATATATTACATTTTTTAATGAATCATTGAACACATATATATTAAACCAATATATTAAATATATTACAATTTATCACCAATCACTTTAAAAATATATATATAATTTACTTAACTAAAACAGACACACTATGAATGACAATGTACAACTAAGTATACACATTATTTTTTTGCAAACACGCAACTGCTTATTAAACAAATTTTGCCAAATAAACATTTTTACAAATACACAATTACTTAATAATGAGCCATATGGTCTAAGATCAAATTTTACCACAGTTAAATATTTTACAAAATCGAATTCATAGGATCAAACCATGTGACACCAACTATCTCTCCCATGTTTATATACCAAACGGTAACTCACTGGTACCAAATCCTATGCACGTTTAAATAATCATGGTTTTAGCACTCAGCATTTACATTAACTTTATCTCTTTCATCTCTGTGAGAGTCGAGCGCACATACCAATACTAATCCAAGTTACGAAAATGCAACATTATATTCGAACATGTAATGAATGATTTCCATTAGTCTCCAATACTAACCTTTCATTCAAAAACGCAATCGATATCTAGTATTTTTTTATTATTATTTAAATATTTTTTGGAAAATGCCATTAAAGTTATTATTAATTTTTAAATATCATAAATTTAAATCTATATATAAAAAGAATCGACAATCTTTTATTTGGTTTAGTTATATTAAAAAGAGATGTTCTTTTTGTGGTAGGTTATTTTTTATATGTTTTGCATTTTTTTGCACTTTGTTTTTTTTGTGTAATTTACGCTAAATGGGTTAGTGATTTGTTAGAATCAAATTTGAATTGGGAATTTTAGTGCCCTAAAAGTTTTTAACAATGTTGAATCTATATTTATAATTAAAAATTAATTTTAAATAACAAAGATTAAAATTTGATAAAAAAAAAACTAAAAAACTTTAAATTTATAATGATTAGACAATATTGTCTCTTATTCTAAATATCAAACAATATTCTCTTTAAACAAACTCCTTGAAAGTTGTTTCGTTTCATATTTGTTGAGATCTATCTATTTTGAAAATTGTAAAATAGTTGTTTATTTAATTTTGTTTTGGCTTATGGTTATCAATCCAATGTGAAAAATTAGATATCATTTTTTTTTTTTTTTTTTTTTTTTGTCATTTATCTATCTAATAAGTTGTATATACATTCATTAATATTTTATTATTCCAAAGTATTTTTAATATTAAACAAGAAAAAGAATGTTGTAGTCTAAAAACCCACAAAATAATCTAGAAATTTTGGTAAGATTATGAAAAATTATGGCAAAGATGGTTGCAGTGGTTGAACTTCAGTATTTTGAGTGCCCTAAGGGTTTTTGATGGTGCTGAATCCATTTCCACCATCAAAAATGCAATTCAAACACTCCAACTACCTGATTTTCTGAAATTTATTTACCCACAGAATAACACATAAATTAAGAATTAGTACTCAGAACAGAGTTATTTCAACTATTAATTAAACTACTCTTATATTTACTACATTGTAAGATCATCTTAACAACTTTTTAATATTTTTTTTTTTTTTTTAGAATTCTTCTATATACCTCTAAAGGTATAACACTAACAAAAATAATATTTACCAGACTAGATTCATATTAACTCAACGTGGAGAGGGATTAAATCTCTTCACTCTAAAAGAGGTTTACACCTCAAAAGATTGAATCCCTCTCAATACTTAGGTAGATTCAGAGTTAAAATGGATCTAGGATGATTTTATTATTACTTGTCATTATAAATATAATTATTACTTTTAGAAAATTTAATTATATTTATAATTAAAATTAATAATAAACTAGCCTAGATCCATCTTAACTCTAAATCTACCAATTGTTGAGAGGGATTCAATCTCTTGAGATGTAAACCTCTTTTATAGTGAAAAGATTTAATACTCGCTATACTTGGTAGATATTGAGTTAATATGGATTAGAGTGGCACTCTCCAACCCAATATGGTAGAGATGTTGTAATTAATGTTTAACATTTTAACTTGATCAAAATAAAAATAAAAATAAATAAAAATAACGTAATAAAAATAAAAGAAAAATAAAAATGACTCATGGTATTGCGAATCCATGGTATTTGACCCATGGTATTCAGATGGAATATAGTCTATTTAAAGGGGGAACTTAAACCAGACTAAATTCATCTGAACTCCATATCTACCAAGGGCAGAGAGGTTTTCATTTCAAGAGATTTGATCCCTCTCCGCTCTTGGTAGATCCGAAGTTAATATGGATCTAGTCTAGTATGTAATTTGACCAAGTCAAAATGTTTGATTGATAATTATCATTTTTATTTTATTTCGTTTTGTTTTATTTTTATTTTATTTTTACCAAATCAAAAATTTTACAAGATAGTACAATATCTCTGCACACTGGGTTGGAGAGTGACACTCCAGGCTATTACTTTAAACCTTTTATTGTTTTTCAATTGAGCCTACATACAAATATGATGAGTTATTGTTTTTGGGAAAGTGGTATTGATAATCCATGGTATTGGCCTATGGTATTGTAACAAATCTAATTTACAAGTTAATAATATCCATGATAAGAATATCCATGGTTATGAATATTTTGATATTGTAAGTATTAAGTTTTAATTTAAAAATGCTATAAAATTAAATTAAAATAAAACATTTATAAAATATTTTGATTTTGAAACGAATTATGGTTTTTGGGCACATGGTATTGATAAGCCATTGTATTGTAACAAAGTCTATTTAGAAGTTAATAATATCCACCATAAAATGGGGTAAATATTCATGGTTAAAAATATTTCTATATTGTAAGTATTGAATTTAGAAGTTAATAATATCCATCATAAAATGGGGTAAATATTCATGGTTAAAAATCTTGCTATATTGTAAGTATTGAATTTTTATGTGTTTAATTAAATTTAAATATGGTTATGTGATCATTATTTTCATTTATATGGTAAAATGAAACTTAATTTAGAATTACTATTTACATGTCATATATTTCAATGTGATATATATATGGTATGATTTTATTTTATCTAAACAGTGTTCGTAATTCTATTAATAAAAATAAATTTACAATAAAAAATTTAAATTTAAGAAATATTTAAATCTAATGCCTATTGTAGAACATCTCTACATGTAATAAGCCAACCAAGATCCATCTTAACCCTAGATCTATAAAGGCCAGAGAGGGATCAAATCTCTCAAGGTGCAAACATATTTTCTAAGTGAAAAACTTGAGGGTGAAAACATATTTTTTAAGTGAAAAACTTGAGGAAAGGTTTGCACCTTATTGGATACCTTACTCTATCTATATTTAGTTTTTCCATATTTCTTATTAGTATTAATTCTTATTACCCACCTTTCTCTCTCTATTTTAGTTTTTGCATATTTCTTATTACTATTAGTTCTTACTGGCCACCTTTCTCTCTTGGTATTTCTTCACCCCTCCCTCTCTCACCCCCTCCAACTCCATATCTCTCTCTAAAGTATTCTCTCTCTTCCTTCCTCTCTCTCCCTTTCTCTCCCACCTCCCTCTGTCTCTCCCCCATCACACTTTCTCACTCCACCCTCAAACATTGTCCCTATCTCCCTCCCTCTCTCCTTCTCTCTATCCCCCTCTCCTCTCTCTCCCCCATCCATATCTATGTATCCCTCTCCTTCTCTTCCCCTTATTTACCTATATCCATTCTCTCATTTTCTCATGCACTATCTTTCCTCTATCATTGTTAGTCACTTTTCTTTCTCTATTTGCCTTGGTTCCTTGGTTAAGATACATATATTTGGGTTCTTTATAATATTATTTATATTATATAAATTTCACATATTTATATACAAAAAATATTCTAATTTACATATGTGAGCATGACCCCATGTAATGAGTGTTAAGTGGACTATTCATAAATCATGAGAAAGTGTGGTTACATATGTGAGCATGACCCCATGCAATGAGTGCTAAGTGGACTATTCAAAAATCATGAGAAAGTGTGGTGGTTCATCATCAGGCTCATCTTATCGTGATGTTGGTTCAAACGCGTCTACAAAAGTTTCTTACATGTGATTTTCACAGAAAGTTTTTATACACATTTTATGGATCACAGAAGTCAAATTCCTAATATTAAAATAAAATATTTTGATTGTGAAATAAGTTATTTTTTTGGGTATACCTTTCTTACATTACATCAAACACCTACACATCTACCTAACGGCCTCTAGGGGAAACCATCCTACATCTATCTTAACTCGCACCCAGAGGGATGCAGGTTGGTTTAATTATTAATTATTAATTGTAATTATAAATATAAATATAATTATTAGCTTTGTGTTTATTTATTTTATTTTTATTTAGAGGTTGAGTTTACTTATGAACCTCAAATATAAAGACTATTTTTAATAAAAACTGGATGGAAGTCTTGGATAAAATATAATATTATAGTATTATATTTTAGCCAATATTTCTTGTAAGCTAATAAAAAGTGGATCAAGGTAGGCATAAATATTAGATAAAATGTAATAATTACATTTTATTTTTCTCCCAATGCCTCCCTTCACCTGAGCTCACTTCCATAGTTAAGCTTATTCACTTCTTAACTTACTAACTTAGAGTCCTAGATCTATTAGAGCTCTAAAGCTTCTACTCATATAGACACATTATGTAAACATACAAAAAGACATAGGGCCGACGAACATATCCATACAAATAAAAAAGGTTTTACATTCACAGGCTACATGGATTCAACACCATCATTTTCTATAACTAATTATATATTTAAATATAGCATCAAACTAATATGGACCTAGGCTAGTTTAATTTTTCTCTTAAATAGGTTATATTCCACATGAATACCATGGATAGGCTAGTTTAATTTTTCTCTTAAATAGGTTATATTCCACATGAATACCATGGATTCTTAATAACATAGGTCATTTTTTTTTATTAACTTTCATAGGGTTAATTCTATTTTTATTTTATTTTCACCTAGTTAAAATGTTTATATGTTTATATTAAGTTACATTAAGTTACACATCTCTAATATATTTTATTTTTGCGAGTCAAAATTTTTACATTAATTTTACACATCTAGCATCTTGGAAGGTATGGAACCTCTTAGCCCAATAAAAAATGAGTAATTTTATTAAAAAAAAAAAAATTATATTATATTAACTATTTTAATTTAATTATTTCACCCTTTCTCACAAACAATTCCAATGTTGAATTTGTATTTTGTTTATACATAATAATGCTATTTACTTTTAATTAGGGCCTATATTGGCATTAGGTTAAATTTGTTAAATGTTAAACATTTAGGCTTGACATATACTGGAAGGACACAAAAATGGATTTTACTTATAGTCACTATTTATATTTTATATATATTTCACATTTCTATACACATAAATATTTTTACTTCTAATTATATTTTTAATATTTTTTTTTCTATTATGAAATAGAGTCTCTATAATTTTAATTTAATTATCATTTATTATTAGGTGATCTCCTCTAGTGGTTGGGATGGTGGTTTTCCATCCCATCCACCTGGGTTCAAGTCTCCAAAGACATTCCCTGCTGGAAGGATATGTGTTCCATTGGAGTCTAGAGACATCTTGGTCCTAGGCTGAACTATGAGTTTCTTATATATGTGGTTTGTGGGCATCCCATTGGAGTGGAGTTTTGGGACGTCTTAGTCCTAGGGCTGAACTATGAGTTTATGATATATAATGTCTTAGTAATAGTCAAGGTAATGAACTTTTTCTCTTTCATTTAACTTGATTAATTAAAAAAATTATCTTATGAACATGTGTTATCTTTTTTTGGGCATGTACACAGTATTAGTATATTGTAACAAAGTCTATTTACAGGATAAGAATCAACATCATGACATGGTATTGACCCATTGTATAGTAATTAAGCTTATGTACAAGTTAAGAATCAATATTATAAAATGAAGATCAATCTCCATGGTTAAGAATCTTGTCACTTTTTTTTTAAGTATATAACTTAATTATTTGTATAAATAATGATAACAATAATGTAAAATAAAGTTATAATTTAGTTAGTTTTTATGGTTTTTAAAATATCCACAATATAAAATTTATTAAGTGTTTTGATGGTTATGAAATTTACTGGCTAGTTAATTTATATGGTTATGCTAATTATATGTTTTGAAATACAATAGTTACCTATATCCATCTTAACCTCGGATCTATCAAGCATCCAGAGGGATTAAATCTCTCAAGGTGTAAACCTCATTTTTTAGTGCGAAACTTGAGAAAAGGTTTGCAACTCGAGAGACTTAATCACTCTCGAAGCTTGATAGATATGGGGTTTAGATGGGTCTAGGTTGGTTTCAGTCATGTGCAACCATGGAAATTTTTTTGAACAAAGTTATTTTGATCATTTTAAATATGATAAATATGAATGGTCATTTTAATTTTAAATTTTCTCAATTCCCTGTATGTGTTGAGATAATAAACTCTTAATAGCTTGAATTATGAGCAATGTTGAAATTAAAATTTTGAATGCAAAGTAACAATGCAACACTGTTGAATGATAGAAAATGGGAATAATAGGAATGTAGTAAATTACAAATAGTATTATTGAGATGATAAATACTCTTAATAGCTTGAATTATGAGAAATTTTGAAACTAAAACTTTAAATGCAAAGTGACAATGTAACAATGTTGAATGATAGAAAATGGGAATAATAGTAATGTAGTAAATTATGAGTATTATTCATTGTGAACCATCTCAACATATTTTCTTCTTTTGTTCTTATTGTCACACTTATTAGTTTTTCCATCTTTTCATATGGATGAGATCAAAAGAGCGGTTGAAATGGTAAACCATTCAAATCTTTAAATCGAGCTATTGTAGTAAACAAACATACTTTGTTTCTATTTCTCTCCAATATTAATAGTAGCTTTCTCCAAAGTCAATCATTGTGACTTATGGAATGCTAAACCCAAGTAATTTTTAGTGGTATTTGTTTTATATTGCGTCGTTTGAATGAAAAGTGAATATCAATGTTGAATGGTGGAAAATGGGAATAGTAAGAATGTAGTCAATTAAAAACAATTTACATTTTCAAAAGAAGAAATTTATTTTATTTAAGATAGAAATTCAAGACTTTTATTTATGGTTGAATTATTGTAATACAAAAATCAATTCACTCTATCTAATATTTATTTTTTTCATACACTGAAATCAATGCACATTATTAATCTACTTACATTGAAATTATCACATCAAATAAAAAATAAAGAACCAATGATGAAATCAATATCAAGGATGAGTAACGTAATGAAGAAGGTTAAATAGATGAATAAAATCAACATCTACACTGAAATCAATGTATCTAGTGCAAACAATCAAATCAAATTTGAAATCAACAACTACTTTGAAATTAATGCATCTAGTGCAATAAATTAAATAGGATTAGGAAATCAACATCTACACTGAAATCAATGCATCTAGTGGAATAAATTGAATAAGATTAGAAAGAAACAACTACAATGAAATCAATGCATCTAGTGAAATCAATCAAATAGGATTAGGAATCAACATCTACACTGAAATCAATGCATCTATTTCACTTAATAACATTGTATCTCCCCCTCCCTCTTTCCCTCATCTCTCTCTCTCTTCCTATGCTTGTCCCTCCCTCTATTTATCTCTCTCGTCTTCCCTCCCTCTCTCTCACCACCATCTATATATATCCCCCTCCATGTCTCCCTCACTCCCTCTCTTTGTGTCTCTCTTCTTCCTCTCTATCCCTCTCTATAGCCCTATCATTATAACGTAATGTTATTAATATTTTATATTAATACTATCTCTCCCCCTACCTCTCTCCCCCATCACACACACTCTCTCTCTCTCTCTCCCTCTCTCTCTCACTCTCTTTATATCCCTCTCTCCACCATCTCTCTCTCTCTCTCTAAAAATCTCCCTGGTTTCCCTCTCTTTCTCTCTCTCTCTCTCTCTCTCTCCACCTTTATCTCTTTATTTATTTATTCTTCCATCTCCATCTTTCTTTCCCTCTCTCACTCCTTCTCTCTCTCAATCCATCTCTCTTCCTTTCTCTCCCACCCTCGTTTCCTTTCCCCCCATCACTCGGTCTTTCTCTCTCCGCCCTCCAACTTTGTCACTATCTTCCTCCCTATCGCCTCTCTCATCACCCTCCATCTGCATGTGTCCCTCACTCCCTCTTCCCATTCGTTGCCTCTCTCTCCTCTCCTTCTCTCTCTTTCCTCTCTCTTCATCAGTCTCTCTCTAACTCTCCCATGTCACTATGGTTATCTCTCCTCTCTTCACTTTCTCAACCAACTTCCACTCTCCCTTCCTCTCTCTCCCTCTTTCTCTTCCATCTCTCTCTCACCCTCTCTCTTCCTCTCTCTGCTTCTCTCTCCCACCCTCTCTTCCTTCCTCTCTTTAGCTCTTTATCTCATTCCTCCTCTCCTCCTCTCTCTTTCTTCCTTGTCTCCTCCACCTCTCCCTCCTTCTCTTTATCTCTCTTGTCTTCCCTCCCTCTTTCTCCTTGCCATCTTTATCTATCTCCCCCTCCATCTCTCCTTCACTCCCTCTCTTTGTCTCTCTCTTCTTTCTCTCTCTCCCTATCTCTAGCTATGTCACTATAACATAATATTATGGCTATTTCATATTAATACTCTTTATCCCCTTCCCTCTCTCCCCCTCCCAATACTCTCTCTTCCCCTCCAAATACTCTATCTCCCCCTCCCTTTCTTCCCCATTCTCTTTGTATCTCTCCTCTCCTTATCTCTCTTCCCTCCTCTCCTCTCTCCCTCACTCTCTCTCTAACTCTCCCATGTCACTAATTCTCTTTTCCTCTCTCTCTCCTTCTCTCTCTTCACTTCTCTCCCCCTCTCTCTTCCTCTCTCTCTCCCTTCCCCTCTCCCCCTCTCTCCCTTCCTTCCTCTCTCTCCCTCTCTCTCCTCCTCCCTCTTCCTCCATTGTCTCCTCAGTCTCTCTCTCCCTCTCTTTATATCTCTCATCTTCCCTCCCTCTCTTTCCCTACCATCTATATCTATCTCCCCTTTTTTATATATAATAAAATTGCTTAAATTTGTTAAATATTTTAATTTAATAAATCAATTATTTATAATAAGCTTTTTTAACCAAGATTTTATCAAAAAAAATATGTAACTCTTTTATGTTAATATATTTAATTGAATGTGTTAATTAATTTTTAGTTTAATGTTAGGTTAAGATATAGTATTTTATTTTTAAAATGTAATATAAATTAAAAAAAATTGTTCAAAACAATTTTGTTTGTGATAATATTTATTTTTTCATTTTCCTATGTGTTACTAAGGTTATATAAACAAATAAATAAATGTCAAGGGAGTATATTGATTTGTGAGCGAAAAGTGTATCAGTTGTGTGAGTATTTTGTTCATCGAAGTAATATATTGTGTATTAAATACGAGGTAACCAAAAAAACATGTATAAGATGTTTTTTTAATTAAGTAAATTATTTGTAAATGTTATATATATATATATATATATATATATATATATATATTAATCAAATTATATAATCAAGACAATGTTGGTATAATACAATACAGCAATACTTATACATAATATATATATATATATATATATATATATATTAATCAAATTATATAATCAAGACAATGTTGGTATAATACAATACAGCAATACTTATACATAATATTCAAATATATGTGAATCGCTTATAATCTTTGTAAAAGTCAATAATATGTATCCATAATATTCAAATACACGTTAAACAAATATAATCTTCGCAAAAATTTAAACATATGCAAATGGATCTTTGTTTATTGTATATGAGTACACAAAGATCATTTTTCCAAATTAAACCTTTCACACCCATGGACATCATTATCTACACATAATTCAATAAGCATTTATAAGATTAAAATATATGTAAAATGTAAATAAATACTTAATAATAATGTTAAAATATATAAAATAAGTATATGCAAATGGACCTTTCTTAATTGTATATCACTACACAATTTTCCATATAGACAATGTTCCACAAACTTCAGCATTTGGAGCTCAAGAAGTTGACAATACTTTACATATAATACAATACAGAAATACTTATTCATAATGTTCAAATACATGTGAAAGTAATTACAATCTTTGAAGCACTCGTAATATATATGTGAGTAGACTCTTTTTTTTTTTTTGGGTTGTGTATATTGTATATGACACCACAAAGTTGCAACAAATAAAGAACGTTCCACCTCCTTAAACCTGTGAAACCCATTTGCCATGCAAGAAGATGCCTAGTACTAACTATACCACTACTATCCATGTACGCAATTACCTGCATCAAGTACCCATATATTTGTTTGTGAGCATTTACACCGAGACGCTCTTAATCTACTACTCTGCAGTTTTTGCGAATCTGACCATCAGTACCAGTGAGGGGGCTAATGTTTCCCATCTTTATCATGGACGCAACGAAATCATGAAAGAAGGTGCTTGGGTTGCTGCTGTAAGTGTCTACCAAGGACCTGGTGGAAGCGTCGGTGGCATAAAGTTCTTGATCAGACTGTAGAAGCCCACTACTATTCTGCAGATCCTTGAAATAATTGTTGTCAAACCAGTCTTTCGACAGGCGATCAAGAGGCGCCAGCGTGTTGTTATCTCCTGATAGTGGGCACAGAGTCTGAAGGTCAGTGAGGAATGTGGGTGAGATGGTGGAGTCTGGGCTACCGGTACTGTTGAAATTGAATAGTCGGTTATTAAACGTGGTACATCGGGCGCGTCCAATGGTGTGACCCCCTGAGTTACACAAAATGTTATAAGCATGGTCAGCTAGGGTTCAAGAATCCAGAAATATAGATAAATTCATTGAGTATTTTGGAATATGAGCCAAAAAAAGATAATATTTGTCTAAAAAGTGAATGGCATCTTTATCTAATGAATGAATGGCATCTCTATCTAATGAATGATCTTTAGAATATTTTAGATTTTTTTGAATAAGCAACAATATTTTCTGAATAGGCAATATTTCTAAATCTCACTACTAAAAAATAATAGCAAATAAATATTCACCTGACAGAGCAACAACGTCAGTGGTGTTGAGGCCTACAGCTTGAAATTTAGATATAATTTTATCTAATGTGTCAGTGGGAAATGGAAGGTGCTCGTTCGCTGCGGACTGGTTGGCAGTTGTGCTGTCCCTTCTTCCTAGGAGGACTTGCCAGAATGGACCTCCGCTCTGCAAATATAATTCAAACAGATTTACTCTTTACAAAGTTCTAATTTCTTGGAAATACAGTACAGTCCATGAAAAAACTTTGGCGATGGAGAAATGGAAGTGAATATGTATATACGAGAAGCACAGAGGTGCGAGCTGCGATAGCGAGGATATCTGCGCAGGAGACAGTTTGGTTGCATTCGATCTCCAAAGCTGCCTTGGCCGCATCTATAACATTGAGTCCTCTTATTGAATTATTATTAGGGAGAGCCATGTGTTCCCCCGTGAAGGTAGCATTATCGTCCAGCATAACTGATCCATCGCAGCCCTGAATATAATTGCAACACAAGTTACATATATTTAAAAACTATCTTTATCTCAATGTTCTAACATGTTTAAGAACTATCTTTATCTCAATGGTCTAATGGTCTATTTGAAATTATTCCATATATTTAAGAGCTATCTTTATCTCAATGGTCTAATTGTTTATTTGAGAATATTACATAGATTTGTTTATTTGAGAATATTACATAGATTTATGACCTATCTTTATCTCAGTATATTTTGAGAATATTACATATATCATTTTTATATTTTATATTTCAATGGTTTATTTTGATAATATTTTGGAATAAGTAAAAGTCAATTTTTTTTACCTTATTGGATAGTAAAATATTCCTAAAATAAACTATTTACAATATTAAAAAAATATTGTAAAAAAATATATTCAACTATATATATTTCTATATATAAGATTTTGTAAATAACACGAGTCAAAATATTTTGAAAATTTAATAAATATAAATAAAATCAAACAAGTATTCATCAAATAACTCACTACAATAGATTTAGCTTTTCCTTAAGATCTTCAAAATTTTCTATAGTTAAAATTTTTATTATTAATGAGAAGAGGTCAATAAGAACTCCTATTGTCATTGTGCATGTTTCTATTCATCAAAGAGTTAGTATTGTGTGGATGAAATGAAAAAATAAAAATAAGAAAAAGAGGTTTGCTTCATGATGGGTTATTGGTCATTTAAAATGATCAAAGTTTGGTATAAAGAGTATCACATAAAACATTTTAGTAGATGAAAGGAAAAAAAGAGAGGAGTTTGTTGTGTGATGAGTTATTCATTTAAAATGATTAAAATTTGGTATAAAGGAGAGATAAAACATTATGATGGATGAAATGAAAAAATAAAAATAAGAAAAATAGATTTGCTATGTGATGAATTATTGGTTATTTAAAATATCAAAATTTGGTATAGAGGAGAGATAAAACATTATGATGAATGAAATGAAAAAATAAAAATAAGAAAAAGAGATTTTTTAAGGAATGAGTTATTGATTATTTAAAATGATCAAAATTTGGTATAAAAAAAGATAAAATAATAGTAAAAAATAAGAGTGAAAAAATAAAAAATTGAAATTCACATCATTAATTGAAATTCAGTAATTAATTGAAGTTAAAGTAATTGCAATATTGGAAATTCAATATCGATAAATTAAATTAATAGTTGTTTTACCTAATTTCTATTAATTAGATTTTAAAATATTTCCAAAATTTACAATCTAGTTTTAACCTAATCTTTTGTTAATTAAATTCTACACTATTTCCAAAATTTCCAAAAAATGATATGTCATAACCATATCAAAGTGATTATAAACCAACAAACTTAAATGATTATAAATTTTGAAAATATACAAAATTAATTACTTGTTTGTCATATTCTTTTCTAGAATATTTTCCGAAATATACCATGAAAATTTAAGTTAACCAGGTTACTACTATCTGTTTAACTCTAAAGTATCACCAAAATCTGCAATAAACCATATGAACCTTAAAAAAAATGAGTCAACATCTGAACAAGAAAATTGAAAAACTTACGTTTACAAAGCAATCATGAAAGTGTAATCGGAGAAGAGAGGCGGCCATGCGTGTTTCATTAATGATTGCTCTTTGTACAACTCCGAACACAATATTATTGACGTTGGGGCATGAGCTCGAATAAAAAGTAGTCGTCAACTGAGCGTTGATTGTAAGTGCAGACATGAAGGTCATGATCAGTAGCGCAATGCTCACTAACATCAACGACCTTCTCCCCATTTTCTCTGCCATAATTGCTTCTTCAACGTCGTTCTTGATTCAGTCTGGTTTTACGTTCTAATTTATAGAGACGAGATGAGATTCAGTGGAGGGATGAGTACACCTCAACTGACAGCGACAGTGTGCTTACTCGCCCGCCCGCCCCCCACTATGTTGGGCAGCAAATAGGAATAGAGGAAGGAGAATCCACGTCTGCTGTCACCCACGCTCGCCTTAAGAGATTCAGACGATGGCGGCGGGGCTCTTGCCCTTGAAACACGGAACTGAAATAAACAAAGTGTCTAAATCAATTATAATTATAACTCTTTTACTTGATAACTAATAATGTTGAATTTCTGAATAATGTATTTGATAACATTCAACTGTAAACCTATACAATCTAGTTCATTAATAAATCAATAACACAATATATATTGGTTCCTTCCACTTCACAGAAAATAGATGTGGCAGATACATGAGACTTGGTCGAATCTGCCCTACAAACATTTTCTTTTTTCTTTTTTTAATGGAAGGTGGTAACGTGACATTTTTGCTCTAAGAGCATTTTCTGTTTTTTAATGGAAGGTGGTAACGTGACATCGCCAGATTCCCTAAAATGCATTTCTACATCACTCATTTCTGCACTGTTTCATTCACTAAAATAATTTAATTGCACCAGTTTGAAGCTGACGTGCTATTTAAAATTTAATAACATTTATCCATCTTTCTTTCCCTCACGCGATCTCCAACTCGCTCTAAGTCGTCTGATTCAGAACGATGTTGAAGAAGCCCTTTCGGTAATAACAATATAAAGAAGGAAAGTCCATATCTGTTTTAATCCCGCCCTCGATTAAAATAGATCTAAACTTAGGAAAAATTATGGTCACTACTTTACAGTCCGATAAAATACATATTGAATCAAAATTCTTCTCAATTCCGATGAATTACTTCTTTTATTCTCCAGAATATATAGCTAATTAAGGAGGATAACCGTTTAAATTAAATTTATTTAATAAATTATATATATATATATATATATATATATATATATATATATATATATATATATATATATATATATATATATATATATATATATATATATATATCATTGTTAAAAATCAAAATTTATCCAATTATATATTTTAAAGATTCAATCTATGTCATCCCATATTAATTATCTCTATCAGGTCATCTCCACCATGTTAACTTAGTATGATACTACATGCTAACTTAGTCTGATAGTAAATGAGTATCAAATCCTTCATCTAAATAGTCACTACTTTAGAATTTAAAATCTACACAAATTATCTCTGTCCTATGTGTGAGTGGAACATCATATTCAATATGAACTAACTTTGTTCATGTAAAATCACTTTTCAAGACTAAAATTATTGTAAAAATAAATATAAATTTAATATTATTTTTTCAATATTATAAATTTGAAATATATATTTTAATATAATTAATTATTTTTACTTAAAATACTTATTAGTTATGATAAAGAATACTTATTAATTATAATAAAGAAAAGATATATTTATCCAAAAATATTATAAACATTTTGCTTTCTTATATTTATTCTATGGTTTCTGATAAAGAAGAGAGATTTTTTTTTTGAAACTCAATTACAAAACCCTTTTAATAACAACCACAATTCTATTTAACCAAATTCATTAAAAAAAACACATTCCATATATGTGATATATATTCAATCTAAGTAAAATGATTCTTTCTTTTTTATTGTTCTAATTGATACTTATTAAATCAATGTGAAACAATAACTACATATCTCTTTTTTATTATCTATACATACTAATGAGTTAGTCCGAGTATATCTCACCATTGTGGTTTTACATTTAATACATCACAAAATCATTTTAACAACTTACAAATGATTAATTTATTTTTCTTTTCTTCTATATACTTTTGATTTCATGGCATGAACGGTAATAACAAAAATGTTTATTGAATTATTCCCAAATATAAAAGCTAAACACTTATTATTTATATTAGTTTATATTAGCAAAGTTTTTTCCTTCATTTTTCATTTTTAAACTTTGTGGAGTTTTAATAAATTTATAATTTATTATTATAAACATTTTTAATATATATATATATATATATAACAAAATATTTTTGTTTTAAAATAGTATTTTAATATCTTAAAATTTATTATTTTAAATGGGTTTAGTTTAACTAATAAATGAAATAACCATTTCTAAGCATTGTTTCTAATCAATTTTATCCAAAATTTGATAGAGATATTTGAGCATGTTAATTTTAAATTGTCAATAAACATCAATCTATAATAAACATCAAAAAAAATATTTCATGTTACATCTCATCTAGTTAAAATTAAAAAAATCATAAAACTAATTAAATCATAACTTTATTTAAATTATTATTATTAATTATAAAAAGAATTAACATATAAATTAAAAACATATACATTAAAAAAAAATTGATAGAGCTTGTTAAACATATTAATTTTAAATTGTCAATAAACATCAATCTATAATAAACATCAAAAAACTTATTCCAGTTACATCTCATCTTATTAAAATTAAAAAAATCATAAAAACTAATTAAACTATAACTTTATTTAATTATTATTATTAATTATAAAAATAATTAACATATAAGTTAAATACATATACATTAAAAAAAACATAGAATAAGATTAGATGTATTTTCACTTTATCATGGAAATTCTTAATCTATAAATAGACTTCGTTATGATACCATGGGCCAATACCATAGCTTATGAATACAACATGTCCAAAAAAATCAAGACTCACTCCATATGACAGTTATTTATATTATTTTTTTTACTTAATTGATTTAATTCAAAGAGGATAAATACTTTGAAAATAAATCTAGACCACTCAATTGGGTACACTAATATAGGTTAAATCCTGACCATGATTATTGATAATTAAATTAAAATTCTAGAAGCACGTATCTAAATAATAAATATAATATCATTGGTGAGAATGTATACATAACATTTCAAGCTTATTCTTTATATATCCATTTATTAATCTTTGCCAAGAAGGACTCTAGCAATCTATTTTAGTTTAGCATCAAACAATGTAACTTTTATTCTTAAATTTTGAAAAGAAACCCATCACAAATAAAATATTTGAAAATAACTCGTATTCAGATAAATAACATATTTACTATCAATTACTTGCCACCATAATTTAAGTAAATCTTGAATAATATGTAAATAAAGGTATTTACCAAGAGTTACTTTCCACAATTATTTATGTTTTCTAACACTTTCATAGGAGTAAAATTGTAAATGTGTACTCACAACCAAAATTTATGCTTTATCCACTTGACATCTCAATTTGTTAGTCCACCCTGATAAAAAAAATTATTTTCCTTTTTCAAAAGTTTGATTGGACCATAACTTTGAAAGTATTATTGTAGCCTTTGTGCTATGTGGATAGCTTTCTGCCATAATTTATAGATGTAGTTGAAATTATGCCATGAATTTTAAATATTTGTGCAATGATTTTTCGTTGTTAATATTAAAACCACTTAAAGTTAAAATCTTTGAAAATATCTCATAAATAACCTATTTACCATCAATTTCTACCCATGGTAGTTATTACTGCCCACCAATTTTTTTTGTAATTCCTTAACCCTTTAGAAAATTAAATGATGAACGTTTTCATGTTTGAACATAAAATGTATTGTTTCTTTTATATAATTTTTTTAGGAATATAAAGAATAATAATATTTTGTTCATATACTCAAAACAACATGGAAAACAAAAGAATCTTCCCGAAACAAATAAATTTAATAGGCATACTACATGGTTGGTTAAGGTAGTTATTTCCAACATCCCTTACCTTACAATTTTAGAATCACATCCGTAGCTTTAAAATTTTAGAATCTAAATGGTTTCCCTAACCATTTGGATGCATATTTTGATTTTGATTTTGATTTTGATTGTGTTCTTCTCTTTTAAAATTTTAAAATTTAGTTAATACCATTATCACTACAAAACATTTGATTGTTCATTTATAGTAATTATTGATATGAATATTCCATTATGTATTTTTTGGTGTTCTTCGAAAAAAATATAATAAACATCTTGGTTTCTTTCATTCATCGTGAAATATATCTACAACATGTTGTTTTAATTTGTCAATATTTCGTTGTATCACAGCAAAATTTCATATTTTATATTCCTTCATATATAGTTTAGGGTTGTTTTGGTTTTGTAATCCATTTGATATTTTTGTTTCCTATGTTATTTTAATTTGTCAATATTTTCTATGGTTTATGATAAAGAAGAGAGATTTTTCTTTTTGAAACTCAATTACAAAACACTTTTAATAGCAACCACAATTCTATTTAACCAAATTCATTAAAAAAACACATTCCATATTTGTGATCTATATTCAATCTAAGTAAAATGATTCTTTCTTTTTTATTGTTCTAATTGATACTTATTAAATCAATGTGAAATAATAACTACTTATCTCTTTTTTATTATCTATACATACCGATGAGTTAGTCTGAGTATATCCCACCATTGTTGTTTTACATTTAATACATCACAAAATCATTTTAACAACTTACAAATGATTAATTTATTTTTCTTTTCTTCTATATACTTTTGATTTCATGGCATGAAGAGTAATAACAAAAATGTTTATTGAATTATTCTCAAATATAAAATCTAACCACTTACTTATGCTAACAATTTTTTTTTTTCATTACTTATTATTTATATTAGTTTATATAAGCAAAGTTTTTTACTTCATTTTTCATTTTTAAACCGTGTGGAGTTTTAATAAATTTATAATTTATCATTATAAACATTTTTCATATATATATATATATATATATAACAAAATATTTTTGTTTTAAGATAGTATTTTAATATCTTAAAATTTATTATTTTAAATGGGTTTAGTTTAATTAATAAATGAAATAACCATTTCTAAGCATTGTATCTAATCAATTTTATCCAAAATTTGATAGAGATATTTGAGCATGTTAATTTTAAATTGTTAATAAACATCAAAAACTTATTTCATGTTACATCTCATCTAGTTAAAATTTAAAAATTCATAAAACTAATTAAATCATAACTTTATTTAAATCATTATTATTAATTATAAAAAGAATTAACATATAAATTAAAAACATATACATTAAAAAAAAAAATTGATAGAGCTTGTTAAACATATTAATTTTAAATTGTCAATAAACATCAATCTATAATAAACATCAAAAAAACTTATTTCATGTTACATCTCATCTTGTTAAAAATAAAAAAATAATAAAAACTAATTAAACTATAACTTTATTTAATTATTATTATTAATTATAAAAATAATTAACATATAAGTTAAATACATATACATTAAAAAAAACATAGAATAAGATTAGATGTATTTTCACTTTACCATGGAAATTCTTAATCTATAAATAGAATTTGTTATGATACCATGGATCAATACCATAGCTTATGAATACAACATGTCCAAAAAAATCAGGACTCACTCCATATGACATTATTTATATTATTTTTTTACTTAATTAATTTAATTAAAAGAGGATAAATACTTTGAAAAGAAATCTAGACCACTCAATTGGGTACACTAATGTAGGTTAAATCCCTACCATGATTATTGATAATTAAATTAAAATTCTAGAAGCACGTATCTAAATAATAAATATAATATCATTGGTGAGAATGTAAACATAACATTTCAAGCTTATTCTTTATATATCCATTTATTAATCTTTACCAAGAAGGACTCTAGCAATCTATTTTAGTTTAGCATGGACCAATGTAACTTTTATTCTTAAATTTTGCAAGAAACCCATCACAAATAAAATCTTTGAAAATAACTCGTATTCAGATAAATAACATATTTACTATCAATTACTTGCCACCATAATTTAAGTAAATCTTGAATAATATGTAAATAAAGTTATTTACCAAGAGTTACTTTCCACAATTATTTATGTTTTCTTCAACACTTTCATAGGAGTAAAATTGTAAATGTGTACTCACAACCAAAATTTATGCTTTATCCACTTGACATCTCAATTTATTAGTCCACCGTGATAAAAAAAAATATTTTCCTTTTTCAAAAATTTGATTGGATCATAAATTTGAAAGTATTATTGTAGCCTTTGTGCTATGTGGATAGCTTTCTGCCATAATTTATAGATGTAGTTGAAATTATGCCATGAAGTTTAAATATTTGTGCAATTATTTTTCGTTGTTAATATTAAAACCATTTAAAGTTAAAATCTTTGAAAATATCTCATAAATAACCTATTTACCATCAGTTTCTACCCATGGTAGTTATTACTGCCCACCAAAAATTTATGTTAGTCCTTAACCCTTTAGAAAATTAAATGATAAAGGTTTTCATGTTTGAACATAAAATGTATTGTTTCTTTTATATAATTTTTTTAGGAATATAAAGAATAATAATATTTTGTTCATATACTCAAAACAACATGAAAAACAAAATAATCTTCCCCAAACAAATAAATTTAATAGGCATACTACATGGTTGGTTGAGGTAGTTATTTCCAACATCCCTTACCTTACAATTTTAGAATCACATCGGTAGCCTTAAAATTTTAGAATCTAAATGGTTTCCCTAACCATTTAGATGCATATTTTGATTTTGATTGTGTCCTTCTCTTTTAAAATTTTAAAATTTAGTTAATACCATTATCACTACAAAACATTCTATTGTTCATTGATAGTAATTATTGATATGAATATTCCATTATGTATTTTTTAGTGTTCTTCGAAAAAAATATTATAAACATCTTGATTTCTTTCATTCATCGTGAAATATATCTACAACATGTTGTTTTAATTTGTCAATATTTCGTTGTGTCACAAAAAGTTTTCATATTTTATATTCCTTCATATATAGTTTAGGGTTGTTTTGGTTTTGCAATCCATTTGATATTTTTTGTTTCGTATGTTGTTTTAATTTGTCAATATTTAGTTGTATATATAAAAAAAATTCATATTTTATATTCCTTCATATATGGTTTAGGGTTGTTTTGGTTTTGTAATCCATTTGATATTTTGAGCATCAAGAGACATTTTATGATAGTTTTTCTTTCTATAAGCATTTTTCAACTTTGTGAATTGCAACCTTATGGTGTTTGTGACTTCAAGGGATCTATAATATTGCAACAAGTATAGATTTTATAATTCTATCATGCTTTATACTAGAATTTTGATAGTCACATAGGTTGTTGAATAGATCTTTTCGCTAACCTAGTAGAAAATAGAAGAATTTAGTGTTTGATATTGCCTTGTATCAATATATAATAATGTGCTCCTATGGACAATATGAAGATAAATTTTATTAAAAGGAAATACTTTTCATTTCCTTGGGTTGTAATGTTGATGCAAAGAGTAGTGTTGTCCCAGGTGAATTGGTATCCACACTTTTTGATATGTTACTTATGTGGCATCTCTAATAGATTTAAAAATAGATTTATTAAAATTTTTTAACAAAATTGAACACAAGTCATTGTTAAGTATTAGGTTAAACATGCTTTGATGGCATGGCTATTTACAAGAATTTTCTCCATCTCATTATATTATTTTATTTTCCAGATTAATTGTACAATGGATACTTGAGCTTTTACAAGAGTAAATATTGTTACAATATGATTACAATGGGTTTGAATCCTTATGCTTACACGATGCGGATCAAAATTCAAATATTTTTTTTTTACAAGGTGCATATTCGAATACAAATGAGTATGGCTAATGAGTTTTTTTTTATATACACATTTATTACACTTCACCTATCTGAGCGTTGATTCAAACTTAGTAAAATATGATTTTTACAAAATAATAGAAGACCAAATTGAAAGCCTTAATTGAAAAAATGTTTCTTTAAAAATAGAAAACTACCTTGCCAACAATACTAAACATGAAAGAAGTTTATTTTGCATTAAGACTCAAGTTGCACAACCATGAATTCAATCTAAGCATTCTTGGGAGATATATATTCCTAAAATAAATGAGACAATTGGATTTAAAGAAAATAACCATTCAAATAAAAAAGAATGATCCCGAAAAATATTATTGAATGAAAATAAAAATAAATTAGTAAAAGACATGACTATTATTCGTTTATGTATGGAAATTTTGGAAAATATAAAATAGAAAAAGGGAAGAATTTTACCCTAAATACATTTTTTTCTATTTTAGTGCCCACAAGGAAATTAACTTCTGTCTCATGAACATTTTATCCAATCATGCGAAATAGTAGGGAAGACAATGGTTCACATTTTTTTGTCGAATTGTGGCATGAAGACGGTTGGTGCTATTGATGAGAATTATCCTAGATTTCTCCTCCTAAGACTAGGTTGACCAAATTATAATTTCTCATATTTATATTTACCTTTTCATATACAGACCCATATGGCCATCCCTAATTGATATCATCCTTATGCTACTATGATTTTTAAATATTTGTGCAATGATTTTTCATTGTTAAACTTCATACTCAAACAACCTAAAATTAGAATCCTTGAAAATATCTCATACTTTGGTAAATAACCTATTTACCATCAGTGACTACCTATGATAATTTAAGAAATTATTTGCATAAAAAATGAATATGAATAAGATGGAAATAAATATACCTAAGAGGAGTTACTTCCCAATATTATTTATGTTTTCTTCAAGGCTTTAACATGTAGGAGTAAAAGTGTAAATCTGAAAATTTAGTAATAGTTACTACACACCAAAAAATTATGCAAGCCCTTTAGTAAGCAATTAACTTTTCCACTTAATATATCAATTTACATTTTTTATAAAACATAACATCCACTTAAGTGATAGAGACTATACTACCCTATAACACTTGTTCATGCCAAATCAAAACTATAAAAAATTATTTTCCTATTAAACACGATTAATTTAGCATTGATCTATATAAATTATAATATTTTATACAATTTTTTTTTGCAAAATATAATTTCTAACTTAAATGATAAAAGTAAAATTACTCTATAACACTATTTTTACTTTTTAAATAAAAATAATCTTCATATTTATGTAATGTATTATCTAACCAAAATTGCAACTAAAATTGAACACAATTGATGTACTTGTAATTGATGTATTCACATGCTTTATTTAATATAAAGCATGATCAATTATACGGTCGACTTTAAGATCTAGGTGATTATGTAGGACCGTCTCACACATTGCCTCGATATTTGTAGTTTTAAATCGATAAACACTTGATTTATTTTTTGGGCATTCTCATGCCCTTTTTATGGCGCTTAAGCCCAGCAGTAAAGAATGTGATTTATTTTGCTAATTATCTCTGCATTGAATTGAAGAAAAAACTAAAACAAATAAATAACAAAAAAGTTATCTACCATGGTCCAAAGGTATTGTTTATTTATTTATTTTCAAATAATTATTTAAAATTAGATTAAAAGTAGGGCTTTTACATTTCAAAGTCTCTATCTCTTAAATTTCTTGTAACATTGGTTAAAAAATTGTTTTCGTAATTTTTATGACATCTTTACCAATAATCATAAAATACATAATTTTTCATACATCATTATCATAATTTTAACCATTATATATCATATATGTATTAATAATTTTTATCATTTTCTCATTAATAAAAATTGGATATAATTATATGTATTGTTGTTTTTATTATATGAGTGTTATTTCTTATTAATTATTAAAATAATGTAAATTGAGCTATTTTTCATATATTAAAGCCATCGATATTTATACTCATTATATATAAATCCATCAAATAAATTTAAATCATATTTAGTTCTACCAAAAATTCTCATATATATATATATATATATTCACAAAACTTCAAATAATTAAAAAAAAAAATTCACAAACTTCAAATAATTTTATTTTTGTGATTTTCCAAAAATCATATTTAATTTATTAAAAAACTACAATTATCAATATTTTAGATTCCTATGCCTTGTGTTGTATAAGTTGGTTTGGTCCATGCAACTTTCGTTTAACACTCTCATCAACATTAAAATGGTAGACCGTCTTCCATATATCCTTCCACAAAGCAATATTTTAGATCCCTATGCCTCGTGTTTTATAAGTTGGTTTGGTCTACGCAACTTCCATTTAACACTACTATATATCTCTCCACAAAGTTATGTTATTATAAAAATTGACCATTTTATGTATATGTCTCTACAATGTTATGTTGATATAAGAATGGAGATAAAAAAACTTGGATTTATATTAATTAATATATTTATATTAATAAATATGATTGATATAGTCTTATAGACATCATGCACAAGTACATTATTAAATATGATTAATATATGCCAATAAACATTAATGGATATAGATTTAATATTAATATTAATATTGGTATTAAGTAATATTAATAATATATAAATATAATAATAACAAAATAATAATTATTATATTATAAAATACTATTATCATTATATTATAAATAATTATAATGGAAATTTATAATAATTATTGTTATATTATAATAATATTATATTATTATTGATATTATGAAAAATATAATAAATTTTGATATTATTAACCAAAGAGATTATTAGTATTATAAATCAAAGTCATTATAAACCCATGTAATAATATTAAACACAAAGGAATAATGTTATAAGCTCAAGAGATTATTATTATAAATCTAAGGGATTAATATAAAAAACACAAGAGATTAATAGTAAAAACCCGACGTATTAATATAGTAAATCCAAGGTATATAAACCTTAAGATAAATATTATAAACCATAAAACAAATATGGTTGATTTTCATATTACACAATATTTGTCACAATGCAACGTTGGACCATGGTTCACTATGATTAGTTTTCATATTGAGAGAAAATTTATCACAATGTGACATTGGACCATAGTTCACCATGATTAGTTTTCATATTGAGAGAAAATTTATCACAATGTGACATTGGACCATGGTTGACCATGATTGACCATAGTTGATTTTCATATTGAGACAATATTTGTCACAATGCAATGTTGGACCATGGTTGAACACAATTTACCATGGTTGATCGTGCTTAACTTTAATATTGAGATAATCTTTGTCATAATGCGACAATGGACCATGGCTGACCATGGTTGACAATGTTTGAATTTCATATTGAGACAATATTTGTCACAATGCGGCATTGGACCATGGTTGACCATGGTTGATTTTCATATTGAGACAATATTTGTCAAAATGTGACATTGGACCATGGTTGATAATGGTTAGCAACGATTGGCCATGGTTTATTTTCATATTGAGACAGTCCTTGTCATAATGTGACATTGGACCATGGTTGACCATGATTATAAACCCAGGGGATTTATATTCAACCCTAGGATTGATATTATAAACCATATGAATAATATTATACCCTAGGAATATGAACCCTTAGATTAATAAACATAAGGGATTGATATTATAAACCCAATGGAATAGTATTAAACCCAAGATATATAAACCACAAAATTAATATTATAAACCCAAAAATAAACATGGTTTACCATGGTTGAGAACGTTTGATTTTCATATTGAGACAATGCTTATCACAAAGCGATGTTGGACCATGGTTGACCATGATTGATTTTCATATCGATAGAATATTCGTCACAATGAAATTAATAAACCCAAAGAATTTATATTATAAACCCAAGGGACTTATATTAAACCCTAGTATTAATATTATAAACCCTATCACAAATATTATACCCTATGAATATGAGCCCTTAGATTAATAAACCTGAGGGATTGATATTATAAATCCAAGGCACTAATAAACTCAAGTGATAAATACTAAAAACTCAAGGGAATAATATTACATCCAAGGGATTAATATTGTAAACCTAAAGTAAATAAACCCTAAGCTAAATATTATAAACTTTAAAACAAATATGGTTCACCATGGTTGAGCATGATTAATTTTCATAGTGAGACAATCTTTGTCACAATGTGGTATTTAACCATGATCAACCATGATTGATTTTCATATTGAGAAAATCTTTATCACAACGCGAAATTAACCATTTTTTATATACCCTCCACAAAATTATATTGAAACAAAAATTGAGATAAAACACCATGTTTAATATTAATTAGCTATATGTATTATTTGCTATTTATAGTACGGAATTTAAACTCAAATTTATATAAATAAAAAGAAGACAAAGTTAAACTTGATGAGAAACATTGTGTATCACAAAAATTATTCTCATAAAAAATTTACGACAAAACAATATCATTATATTAATTATTTATATATATTATTTGTTATTTATTATAGAAGTGACCTATTATACAAATAAAGAAGAAACAAGATTAAACTTGATTAAATGTGTTTTGTATCTAAATTGTCTGCAAAATCTTAACAATAAAAGAGGGAAAAAAAACAATTCGGTTAATACCTTGTTTATATTAAGCATTCAACAAGACAATTTGGTCAATACCTAGTTTTTATTAAGCATTTTAAAATATATATTTAAATTTTAATAAAAAAATATTAGAATTATAGTTTTAAATAAAAAAAATTATTAGATCAAACATATAATTTAAATTAAAAAAAAAACTCAAAAATATACATCACATAGTACCACAAGAAAAGAAACAAAATTTTAAAAAATAAAAATAAAAATAAAAATCCTTGATTAAATATTAAAAACAACAACTTAAGGCAATTAATTAAATTGTGTTGTTTTTATATATTACTTGGTATTAGATACTAGACTCATCGCTTCCACAACCATGCAAGCAAATTAAATCAAGAGGGCTGATACAACACTTTAACCATATATCTTTGATCCAAGAGGGATTCGTTCCCTCAAACAAAAGCACTCTAATTTGTATCGAAGTCTCCTTTAACTTTATCTGAACCTGATGGTTTTTTTTTATTTTTACAGTATACAAATTTTAGTTTCTCAACTTTATATGTCTATAAATATTCTTGACTAATAGACAAGCATTTTTGGAAGATAACCTATGAAATACATGCACATATACTTTTATATATTTAGAAGGCATCTTTCCTATGCATCTATTAGTATTTAAGAGTAAGTGTAAGAATTTAATCACTATAATAATAATAAAAATTTCAATATTACACAATATTTTATGTGGTAAAACTATGATAGTTCGTTAAGGAATCATCTATGATCAAGGCAAATGTTTTATTATGAGAATAAAATTACAATTAGACTTATCCACCTTTTCAATTTTTGAAACTTCATAAATGAAGTAAGCACCATTACAATAGTTTTGTTAGCTATGATTTGGTTTCAAAAACCAACATTGTTCATGTAACCATAACAAAAAAAATACTTTGGTGAGTTTGAATTTTACATTTTCTTTAAATTTTTGCCACATTTAATAGCATCCACCTTGATAACAATTTCTTGATAAGTTGACATTTCCAAATTCCTTTCATCACCTCTTCCACAAGCTAAGAGAAGTCAGACACCACCACAACTTCTCTATCAATGTTGGTATTGTAAATATGGCTGCAAAATTTTCTTGAGTGTGGATCTTTCTGAGATCTACTCAACCTCCATCAATAAAATGTCTTATAAAATGGAACTTTCTATCAATATGTTTGGTATTGGTATGGTAAGTTGGATTTGTATCCAAATGTAGAGAGTTTTAACTATCATAAAATACAACTACATTATTTTTCACTCTTCCAAGTTCACAAAGAAGACCCTTCAACCAAATTTTCTATTTGCAAGCACATGAGATAACAATTTACTTTGCCTATATGGTGGACAAAAAATTAATTTCTTCAAGCTTTGACATCCAACTAATAGACCCCCTTGCATGTGTAAACACATATCCTAAAGTAGACCTTCTCTTGTCTAATTCATCTGCAAAATATGAATCAAAGTATACGTTGACATGGTAATTACAACCATTAAAGGTGATACAATAATCATTGTTGCCTCTAAGATATTGAAGCATCCATTTCACTGCAACACAATTCTCATTTCCCATATTTTCCATGAACCTACTAACAACATCCTCTCTATGTGAAATATATGGTCTAGTACAAGCCATCACATACATTGTACTTCCTATTGATTTAGCATATGGTACACAAGACATACAATTATTTTCTTCTTAACTGCTAGTACATAATACTGAAGAAAGCTTAGAATGGGAATCAGGGGGGATATTAACTAGTTTCACATTGTTCACCTCGAACTTCACAAGTATTTTCTCTACATACTTCTACTATTAAAACCTGTTCTTACCATTTTTCTTATATTTCTGTATTTCAATGACCAATATTTTTTTTAAACTCCTATATCCTTAATATTAAATTCCCTAGCCATCTAAGCCTTCAACCTATTGATTCCATCCACGCTTTCTGTTGCAATAAGCATACCGTCAACATATAGCTATAAAGTAATGAATATTCCATTCAAACTTTTGAAGTACACACTATGGGCATACTCACTTCTAGTATAATTATGGATTATCATGAAGGAATCAAGCTTCTTATACCATTTCATGGTTGACTAACTCAAACTATCCAATCATTTCTTGAGCTTGCAAATGAATATTGTTTTTCAAATTTGCACAAAATATTATGGTTGTTCCATATAAATGTCATCATCCACATCTCCATGTAAGAATGTTGTTTTAACATATAATTTCTCTAACTCCAAATCAAGCAAAGTACTCGGTGCTAACATAATATGAACATATATAAGTTTAATAATTAGTGAAACGATTTCCAAGGAAAGTTTTAAGGATGCAAGTTTATATTAAAGTTTAGAAACCTTGGCGAATCTCACTAGTCCCTAATATGCAAATTGTAAAATGTTTGGAAATATTTTTGTAAAATTGTTTAGATTTCTAATGATTTTATATTAGTCTATATAAATTTTTGGCGATTTTAAGGTAAAATATTTTTGTACTATAAATTGTGGGTGAATAAATTTTAGAAAAATGGAAATTGGTGAATCTTTTTTTTACAAAAAACATAGAAAATTAGCCCACTTGCGAATATTAGCCCCTAAAATTTTCCCTGACGATTTCATGGAAATCTATACCTTCCATCTGGAAGTAATATTTTGTGATCATTGTGGATTTAAACCTTTTAATATTACCATCAACAACTCTCTTCAATTTGTAGACCCATTTGCATCTAACAACCTTTCTATCTTTTGGAAGTTCTACCAGATCCCAAGTTTTGTTTCTCTTTAGGCCTGCATCCATTTCTTCTTTCATCACTACCACGCATTTGGAATTATTGATATCGTCTACTACTTTGTGATAAAAATAAGGTTCCCTGTCATTAGTAACTGAAGGAATAGATGAAGTGAAATTATTATACGTATAAGGGGGTTTTCCGTCATGTAGATCTTCTCGGTGTTGGTTTTGGACTTTCAACATTTTCCTAATCTTCAAAATATATTAATTTTTTATCATAAAAATCCTCTTATCGCTTCCATATGTCTACATATAGTTTCGTCTCAAACTGAATTTGTTGATTTGGTCCATGTTCATGCACCTATTACTATTTCAAAAGATCTTCTATGCTATCTGATTTAATAAGAGAATATTAATCAAATATCACATCTCTGATGATGATATTTTGTGGGTAGTAGGATCCCATACTCTATATCCTTTAGAAACATCATCATAACCAACAAATATATATTTATTCTACTTAGGGTTTAATTTAGAATGCTAATTGTTAGAAATATGACTGTACGCTTCACAAAAAAAAAAAATTGAATTCAAATAATCATAAGGATGAAATGTCCATACATATTCAGGGATTTTACAATTTATTGCAATTGATGGATACCAATTTACAATACAACAAGTAATATTGACCACTTATCCCCAAAACTCTTGTTGCAAACTAGAATTAGTGTTGAGCATGCACCTTTCTCTTTCTAAAAGATTCATGTTCATGTAATTTTCCACACCATTTTGCTTATGAGTATTAACTATGCTTTGTTCCTCATGATCTAGAGTCCTTTCTTATTCAATCTCTAAAGAATTAAAATTTCCTCCATTATCTATTCTTAAACATTTGGTTGTCTTGCTAGTTTTCTTTTCAACCATAGTTCTAAATTGTTTAAAAGTTTTAAACACATCAACTTTTCTTTTTAATATGTAGAACCATACTTTTCTAAATAAATCATCTATACATGAAAAAAAAATATGATCATACTCTGAAATAAATAGTAGGAGATGGTCCCCAAGTATCAAAATTAATATAATCAAGAATTCATTTACTAACATGACTACCTACTTTATATTTTTGTCTACACTGTTTTCCAAATATAAAAGTTTGCATAAATTCAAATTCATAGACTCTAAAATTTTGAAGTAACTTATGGTTTAGAAATAATTTTAGTTATTTCTCACCTATATAGCACAGTCATTGATGCCATAAAATATTGGATTCATTTTCCTCCTCAAATGCCATCTATTCTACGCTAATATGAGTACTTCCTTCCAACTTGTAAAGATTTTGTGTCTTAGTAGCCTTCATGACCACTAAAAAACCCTTGGAAACTTTTAGTTCTCCACCTTGTCCTATGAAATTATAACCACCAAAATCCAATGCCCCTAAAGAAATTATATATTTATTTAATTCATATACAAGTCTCACATCTATTAATATTCTCAGAATACCATCAAACATCTTGATTTTGACACTCCCAACCCAAAAATTATTGCATGATATATTATTACTTGTAAGGAAAGATCCACCATCAAAAAATTCATATCTTAAAAACCAATTTTTATGTGGACACATATGATGAGATGCGCCATAATATAATAACCAATCTGAATAGTATTTAGGAACACTAAAATTTTACAATACTTCATCGATCATACATAAACCAAATTCAAATTATTTTTTCTCATTTTTAAATCTTCCTTGGATTCCTATCTCTTATAACAACAATATTTATTGAGTTGCCCTAATTTTTTTTGGAACCAACATTTGAATTTACTCTTTTTTCATTTTGACTTTTACTTGAATGTACATCTTGATTTACCTCCTCTCTCTCAAGGGACCTCTAACCACCATTGCTTCTAGTGGATAGGTTTCAATGCATGATTTCCTCCTCACCTCTTCATACAATAAAGCTCTAACAACAACATCAAAATCAAGAGTCTCAGTTGTTATAAAGTTGATGGAGGTTACAAAATGACCCCACGATTTAGAAAATGAGTTACACAATAATGTAACCGCCTCATCTTTGTCATCGAGTTTTACATATATACTATTTAACTATAAAATAAGAGTATTAAACACATTCATGTGATCCACAATATTTTTTACCTTCTTTGAAACTAAATAACACCCTCTTCAAGTAGATCTGGTTCATCAAGGTTTTTTTCATGTCGAGACCTTCCAACTTGGTCTACAAACTTTTTGTTGTCACTTTACCAATAACGTTGAACAAAACATCATCATCAAGACATAACTATATTGTACTGAGGGATTTTTCATCCATATCCTCCCACTATTCATCATTAATCATTGCAAGCTTCTTGCTCCTACCACCTAATTCCTTATGGAACCATTTTTGTACTAATAGATCCCACTTTTTTTATTTTCATAGTTCAAAATTATTTCTCTCGATAAATTATTCAAATTAAAATTTAGCATTAACCATTATTCTCTACACATATTTCCTTGTGAATCAAAATAGAAAAAAATAATAGATTAGTTTTAAAAATTAAACACTTTTGCAATCTCATTTTCATATGTGTGTGTGTGTGTGTGTGTGTGTACAAAACCCTACTTTACAAAGTTATGTTTCTTTTAAAACTAGTTTCAATCCTTGTTTCATAAACCCCACTCTTTTTTTAAAGACAAATCATTCTTCAAACCTACCCCAAAAACTTGTTGGTTTTATTTGAATCATGATATGATTTGTATCTATATTCTGGTTGGTTAAAAACCGTCCTATTGACTTTCTTCACACCAAAAAACAAAAAAAAAATTTCCTTGGCCATGTTGTTTTTCTTCACAAAATAAAAATTAAAAACACACAAAAACACACACACACACACACACACACACATATATATTTCAAACAATTTTCTCTAGGGGTTATTCACTTCAGCAAAAAGTTTTAAATAGTCAACATAAAATTTTAAAAATGTGTACCTGGAATTTCCTATGTATATATGTGTTTCTTCATTGGCAGAGTTGACCCAAATTGGCCTCTAATGTTTCCCTTACGCGTATATCTCCACCAAATTGCAGGTAGAGTTGACCCAAACCATCGGTGGTGTCTCTCGATGCTAAAAACAGAGTGAACTTGGTTTCTTTTATATTTGGCTCGATGGTCAACTTCACAAAAGATGGTTTCAAATCCTTTTCCTCAATCAAATTTCCTCCAGTAGCTACGTTCTTCCACACACCTTGACTGCAACTAGGGTTTAGCTTCATTCGGTGTCTATTATAGATGTGGCTTCCTTTTCTATCTAACTCTATTTATATAGAATTGGCCTCTTCCATGTCACTCCTCACACATATGTGCTTCAATTTGATCCCTTATATAAACACTCTGATACTTCTTGGTGGTATTTGAGAGTTTGTGGAAGTATTTAATCAGTAAAATAATGGCACAAAATTCAATAGTACACAAGATTTACGTCGTAAAACCATGACAGTTTGTCAAAGAAACATCCATGAGAAAGATAAGGGTTTTTATTTTCATAAGAAAATTTTAATTAAACTTATTCACATCTTCAATCTCTCGAACTTCATAAATGAAGTTGGAACCATTACAATAGTTTTGTTAACTATCATTTTGTTTCAAACACCAACACTCTTAAGGTAACTGTAACAAAAAAATTACTTAAGTGAATCGATTTTTTGCATTCTCTTTAAATCGTTTTCAAATTTAACAACATCTATATTCTTCACTTATTACATTAAGGTGCTACAGGTAAATACTTTCCATAGACTATAGAACAAAACATGGGAAGAGGAATATATTTGAATAATGATATATTCTATCACTAGTACCCTCTAGTACGTTAGTTATGCCTATTAGGACTCTTCATATCTGCTCGATATCTGCGCTAATTAACACTCTTCATATCTAGAATGGTTTGAAAATAAAATGATAGAGAACATATTGGACAAAATTTATTTTGATTATTATTTGTTTGGGGCCAATTTAACAACATTTCTTTGAATGTTCATTTGTAAGATACAATTATTCTTATCATCAAGTTCCCGAATTTTACAGGGTGACACCCAATTTTAAATAATTCCCACCTCTCATTTATCACCGCTGCTAACTTGAGTATAATGTCTTATTTTTAGTAAATTGATTATTTTGGGTTGGATATTATATTAGCCCCCCCCCACACACACACATATATACCACTTTGATATGATTATATTTTCATTTCTCTATTTACCTTTATGTATTTACATACTAAATTATTATTCAATTAATATCTATTATCTTTTCAAAATGGGATTGTCCCTTTAGTAAGGCTTTCATCCAAGCATAATGTTATTTCAACTAATTCTTTTTTTCTTTTTCTTTTTCTTTTTATTTTTAATTGTAGAGCCATGGCTCATTATTAAGAACCTAATTAAATATTAACTTCCATGATTTATATATAGACTAAAATTTTCAAAAAATAACAATAGCTTTTACATTAGTAGCGATATGTTCTCTATGGTCTAGCCACTCAAGTGAAAACAAAGAAGTTTCTCCTTCTAGAGTGTATTAGGATTGGAAAGGGAGTCCCTTAGAGTACAAGATAATTTGATGGAGAGAAAATTGGATGCTTATTTCAAGGCATTCTCCACTTATTTTAAGTAAAAATTTAACTAACTAAAATGAGACAATATTACCTCTGTCACCTATAACCTCTATGATCTAGATTCTTAATGGTTGTAAAATGCCTAGCACACATGGATTAAAGATGATTCTCGTTGTGCTAAACTTATTAAATATTCACTTCAACCATGCTCATGTTCCATCACCAATTGACACACATTTTACATTTCTCTTCATTAATATTACTATCCCTTGGGTAATTGGGAAGGGTTATGGTCTAGATGGCTTTAACCTCAGAAATTTTCTAGATAACCAACATGAAAATAAATTGAATTGTTTTGCAATATCTAGGTTCAACACTCCATTTATAACCTAGAACAAGTACTTATCATTAAGTTTAATATGGTTTATTACCCCATTTATGTAATGATGTAGCCATGTTATCTATATTCCATCTTTGTATTTGGAACTCCAACATTCTTTAGAAGTAGAATGTAAGTTGTGAAACTATTCTTATTGTCTCTTTTCCCCTTCTCATTTTTCTCTTATACATTCCCACTTGCCCACAAATTTTGAAATTTCTTCCTCCTCACACCAGCATACCACCTTGGCATGCACCCCCACATTGGACCACTACTGCAATATTGTTGCTTTCCACTATTGTTTTCCTCCAATGCCAATTCTTTTTTAGAATGATATTAGTTGAAACCCAACCTGCATTTTCTTTTTTATCCCCTAACTTACATTATTGAGATTGAAAATCCTATTGAACCTAACCCCAACTCGTTATTATTACCAAATTGTATACCCCTTCTAATCGTGAGTTTTCATTTACTCATAACTTCCATGTCAAATATTGTTAGCTACACTAATTTTTTTATAATGGTAGTCAAAATAAGATTGTTTCTATTATGATTTTCAAAGCCCTAGAGCTCCCTATAATGACTCATCCCCACCCTTGCTAAATCATTTAGGTGAATAAAAGAAATGATCATTTCTTAGCAATGTGTGGTCACTTACACTATCAATCCATGGTATAGATACAATTATGTATTATGTAAACTTGCTAGATTATGTATACTTTATGTTATATTAGTAATATCAACGTGACAACTTCACCCCATATTATGCTTGCACTAAATCTGAAAACTCACTAAATATGGGCACAAAATTTACTTTCACTCTTTAATAAAACCTTGACAACTATCCCTTCTCTCTTGTAATAACATTATAAGGTAGGTGGATCTTCATAAGTGTTTCAACTTTGGCATTCATTGTGAAACTAAAACTAAAAATATTCATCTATAACTCAACTCACCATCTCATATCTTTCCTTCTACAATTTCAACGGATGTGCCCTTGTTAGAAACTAGGACACTACTGAGAGGGGGGTGAATCAACAGTGTAACCTAATTGTACAAATATTTCCAAATTAATCTTTTCAATCTATTCGAAAACCATTCATGTAAGCAGCATCATAAATCAATCATGTGAAACAACATAATCATTAACACATTCATATGAAAAGATCAAGATATCAATATTCCTCTTTATTCATTTTGCAGAGATAAGATACAACTTTCTATTGCGTCACTGCCCTGCAAAAGTTTCCTTGCATGTTTCTTAGGATGCCACCTAAAAGAAGCTACCACTCCCCAATTTATCGGGTACTACTGAAAGCAGCTACTACCCCGCATTTGTCAAAGGCCATTGAAAGGAGCTATTACCCATGATTGATCAGCTCTAACACTTCTATATCCTTTAGAAACATCATCATAACTAACAAAGATATATTTATTCTATTTAGGGTTTAATTTATAATGTTAATTGTTAGAAATATGGGTGTATGCTTCACAACAACAAAAAATCGAATTTGAATAATCATATAGATGACATGTCCATACATCTTCAGGGATTTTACAATTTATTGGAATTTATGGATACCAATTTACAGGATAACAAGTAATATTGACCACTTATGCCCACAACTCTTGTTGCAAACTGGTATTGTTGAGCATGTTCCTTGCTCTTTCTAAAAGAGTAATGTTTGTGTGTTTTTTCACACCATTTTGCTGAGGAGTATTAACTATGGGTTTGTTCCTCATAACCTAGATTCCTTTCTTATTCAAGCTCTAAAGAAGTAAAATTTTCTGCATTATCTATTCTTAAACATTTGTTTGTCTTGCTAGTTCTATTTTCAACCATAGTTCTAAATTGTTTAAAATTTTTAAAAACATCAAATTTTGTTTCTAATACATAGAGCCATAATTTTCTAAATAAATCATTTAAAAATGAAACAAAATATGATGATTGTCTGAAATAAATAATAGGGGATGGTACCCAAGAATTAAAATTAATATCATCAATAATTACTTTACTAACATGACTACCTATTTTAAATTTTTGTCTACACTGTTTTCCAAATATACAATGTTTGCATAAATTAAAATTCATAGATTTGAAATTTGGAAGTAACCTGTGGTTTATCAAAATTTGTAGTTATTTCCCACCTATATAACACAGTCATTGATGCTATAAAAGAGTGGATTCATTTTCCTCCTCAGATTCCATCACTTATACACTAATCAGAGTAATTCCTTCCAGCTTGTAAATATTTCGTGTCTTAGTAGCCTTCATGACCACTAAAGAACCCTTGGAAAATTTTAGTTCTCCACCTTTTCCTATGAACTTATAACCACCAAAATCTAGTGCTCCCAAAGAAATCAGATTTTTATTTAATTCATATACATGTCTCACATCTGTTAATATTCTCACAATACCATCAAACATCTTGACTTTGACACTCCCAACCCAAACATTCTTACATGATATATTATTCCTTGTAAGGAAAGACCACCATCAACAAATCCGTTTGTTGAAAACCAATTTTTATGTGGACACATATGATGAGATGTGCCATAATCTAATAACCGATCTCCATAGTATTTAGGAACACTAAAATTTGTCAATACTTCATCGATCATACATAAAACCAATTCAAATGAATTTGTCCGATTTTTAAAATATTCCTTGGATTCTTATCTCTTCTAAAAATCTTTCTTAAGATGCCCTAATATTTTGTGAAACCAACATCTCAATTTAATATTCTTTCCTTTTCACTTTTACTTCAATATGCCTCTTGAGTTATCTCCTTTCTCTCTGGAGGGAACTCTAACCACCATTTCTTCTGGTGTATAGGTTTCAATGCATGATTTCCTCCTCACCTCTTCATACAACAAAGCTCTAACAAAAACATCAAATTCAAGAGTCTCAGTTGTTCTGAAGTTGATGGAGGTTAAAAAATGGACCCATGATTGAGGAAATGAACACAATAATGTAGCCACCTCATCTTCACCATCGATTTTTACATCTATACTATTTAACTGGAAAATAAGAGTATTAAACACATTCATGAGATCAACAATATTTTGTACCTTATTTCAAACTGTACAACTACCTCTTCCAGTAGATCTGGCTCATCAAGTAGTTTTTCATGTCGAGACCTTCCAACTTGTTCTACAAGCTTTTTGTTGTCACTTTACCAATCATGTTGAAAAAAAATCATCATCAAGAAAAAATCGTATTGTATTGAGGGATTTGACATCCATATCCTCCCACCCTTCATTGTTCATCGTTGCAAGCTTCTTGCTCCTACCACCTAATTCCTTATGCAATCCTTTTTGTACTATTAAATCCAAATTTTTTAATGTCCATAGTTCAAAATTATTTTTCTCAATAAATTTTTCAAATTCAAATTTAGCATTAACCATTATTATCTACAAAGACTGCCCTTCTAAATCAAAAAGAAAAAAAATAATATGTTAATTTTAAAATTAAACACTCTTTCTACCTCGTTTATATATATATATAACCCCTTCTTTACAAAGTTATGTTTCTTTTAAAACTAGTTTCAATCCTTGTTTCATAAAACCCGCTCTACTTTTAAAAATAAATCATTCTTCAAACCTACCTAGAAACTTGTTGGTTTTCTTTGTATCACGATATGATTTGTATATATATTCTGATTGGTAAAAAACAATCCTTTTGTCTTTCTTCACACCAAAAAAAATTGTGTCTTTGGCAATGTTCGTTTTCTTCTTCAAAAAAAAAAAAAAAATTTCCAAACAATTTTCTCAAGAGTTTATTCATGTTCACCAAAAAGTTTTAAATAGTCATTATAAAATTTAAAGAAGGTGTATCTGGGATTTTCCTATGTATATGTGTGTTCATTCACTGTTAGATTTGACCCAAATTAGCAGCTATGGTTTCCCTTATGCGCAGATCTCCCCAAAATCGCTGGTAGAGTTGATCCAAATTGATGGTGGTGTCTCTGGATGCTAAAAAAAAAGCTAAATTTGTTTTGTTTGTATCTAGCTTGATGGTTGACTTCAGAAAATATTGTTTCAAATCCTTTTCCTCAATCAACTTTCCTCTAGTAGCTAATTTTCCCACACACCTTCACTGCAACAAGGGTTTGGCTTCAGTCGGTGTCTATTATAGATGTAGCTTCCTTTTTTTCTATCTAACTCTATTTTTATATAATTCGCCTCTTATATGTCACTCTTCACACATATGTACTTCATTTTTATCCCTTATCTCAACACTCTGATATCACTTGGTATTTGAGAGTTTGTGTAAGTATTTAATCACTAGAATAATGACACAAGTTTTTGTTAACTATCATTTTGTTTCAAGGACCAACACTGTTAAGAGAACCGTAACAAAAAAATTACTTAAGTGAATCCAATTTTTAAATTTTATTTAAAATTTTGTCACATTTAACAACATCTATATTGCAGAATCCGGATTATCCACAGTATCATAAAACATTGGTCGATGTTTCGAATCCCAACGGGGATCCATCATTCTTCATTCTCATCCTGATGATGGATCCCCGTTGGGATTCGAAACGTCGACCAATGTTTTATGATACTGTGGATAATCCAGATTCTGCAATTAACGATAACCACAGAAGTTTAAAAACCATAACATCTATATTCTTCACTTATTACAAAAAGGTACTACAGGTAAATACTTTGAATATACTATAGAAAAAAAACATGGGGAGAGGGATATCTTTGAATAATGATATATTATATCACTACTACCATCTAGTATTTTAGTTACGCCTTTTAGGACTCTTCATATATGCTCGATATCTACAGTAATTGACACTTTTTGTATCTAGAATGGTTTGAAAAGAAAATGATAGAGAACATCCTATACAAAATTTATTTTGATTATTATTTGTTTGCGGCCAATTTAACAACATTTCTTTTCATGTTCATTTGTAAGAGGAGATTATTGTTATCATCCAGTGCCCCAATTTTACAGGGTGACACCCAATTTTAACGAATTCCCATCTCTCATTTATCATTATTGCTAATTTGAGCATATCATATATATATATATATATATATATATATATATATATTTCACTTTCATATGATTATTTTTTCATTTCCTTATTTAATTTTATATATTTATATACTAAATTATTATTCAATTAATATCTATTATATTTTCAAAATGGGATTGTACCTTTAGTAAGGCTTTCATTCAAGCAGAATGTTATTTCAACTAATTATTTTTGTTTCTTTTCCTTTTTAATTGTACAGCCATGGATTATTTTTAAGAACCTAATTAAATATTAACTTCCATGGTTTATATATAGACTCAATTTTTTAAACAATAAAAATTGTTTTTACAGTACTAGCGATATGTTCTCTAGGGTCTAGCCACTCAAGTGGAAAACAAAGAAGTATCTCCTTCTAGAGTGTATTAGGATTGGAAAGGGAGTCCCTTAGAGTAAAAACTAATTTTATGGAGAGAAAAGTGTATGCTTAGTTCAAGGCATTCTCGACTTATTTTAAGTAAAATTTAATTGACTAAAATGAGACAATATTACCTTTGTCACCTATAACCTCTAGGGTCTATATTCTTAATGGTCGGAAAATGCCTAGCACACATGGATTAAAGATGATTCTCTTTGTGTTAAAATTATTAAATATGCAATTCAACCAGGCTCATTTTTCATCACCACGTGAAACACATTTTACATTTCTCTTCATAAATAGCATTATCCCTCGAGTTATTGGAAAGGGTTATGCTATAGATGGCTTTAACCTTAGAAATTTTATAGATAACCAACATGAAAATGCATTGAAGTGTTTTGCAAGATCTAGGTTCAACACTCCATATATAATCTAGAACAAGTACTTATCATTAAATTTAATTTGGTTTATTACCTCTTTTATGTAACGATGTAGCCATATTATCTAGATTTCAACTTTGTATTTGGAAATCGAACATTCTTTAGAAGTAGAATGTAAGTTGTGAGACTATTTTTATTCTCTCCTTTCCCCTTCTCATTTTTCGCTTATACATTCCCACTTCCCTACAAATTTGGAAATTTCTTCCACCTCACACCAACATACCCCCTTGGCATCCGACCCCACATTGGACAATATTCCAATTTTCACAAGACCACTACTACAATATTGTTGATTTCCACTTCTCTTTTCCTACAGTGCCAATTATTTTAAAGGATTTATTACTTTAACCCCAACCTGCATTTTCTTGTTTATCCCCTAACTTACATTATTGATATTAAAATTCCTATTGAACCTAACCCCAACTCGTTATTATTAAAAAATTGTATACTCCTAATCATGAGTTTTCATTTACTCATAACTTCCATGCCAAATATTATTAGTTGCACTATTTTTTTATAATGGTAGTAAAAATAAGTCTTTTTTCTATTATTATTTTCAAAGCCCTAGAACTCCCTATAATGACTCATCCCCGTCCTTTCTACATTGTCTAGGTGAATAAAGGCAATGATTATTTCCTAGCAATGTGTGGTTACTTCTATTATCAATCCATGTTTCAAAGATACCATTATGTATTATATAACCTTGTTAGATTATGTATACTTTATGTTTGATTATTAATATCAATATGATAGCTTCACCCCATATGATTCTTGCACTAACTCTTAAAAACTCACTAAATGTGGCCACAAAATATACTTTCACTCTTTAATAAAGCCTTGATAACTATCCCTTCTCTCTTGTAATAACATTATAAGGTAGGTGGATCTTCATAAGTGTTTCAACTTTGGCATTCACTGTGAAACTAAAACTAATAATATTCATCCCTAACTCAACTCCCCATCTCATATATTTCCTTCTACAATTTCAACGGATTTTCCCCTGTTAGAAACTAGGACACTACTGAGATGGGGCAGAGAGGGGTGAATCAATAGTGTAACCAAATTTTACAACTATTTCCAAATTAAACATTTCAATATATTTGACAACCATTCATGTAAGCAACATCATAAATCAATCATGTGAAACAACATAATAATTAACACAGACATATGAAAATATAAATACATCAATATTATTCTTTATTCCTTTTGCAGAGATAAGCTACAACTTGCTATTACATCACTTCCCTGCAAACGTTTACTTGCATGTTTCTTAGGATGCCACCTAAAAGAAGCTACCACTCCCCAATTTATCAGCTACTACTAAAAGGAACTACTACCCCTGATTTATAAAATTCCATTGAAAGGAGCTACTACCCCTGATTTCTCAGCTACCAATGAAAGGATCTACCACCACTAGTTTATAAAATTATATTGAAAGAAGCTCCCAACCCTGATTATTTACTAGCCACTACTGGAAGGACCTACAACCCTTGAAATGTAAGATCCAACTTGTCAAGCATATTGATCCATATTTCATACTATTTTCAAACTTAGATCAACAAGAATTTCTTGCTTCAAACATAATTTCCCCTATTATTATAGCTCAATTCCTCATTTTCATAGATAAAATATTTGATTTCTCTCTTAAAACACCTTTTTTCTTACATACCTCAATGACCTCAAATCACCAATATCACCATTAAAACACCGTCAATGCCTTCAACATTGAACTTTGATTCACAATTGAATCCCCTCTGAGATTATCCTAAAATATGATTCATTCACCCCCTAATGCATCTATGATGATCACCATCTTCGCTAATATAATTCTTCTTATAAAGGAATCAAGATGATATTTTTTTATTTTTAACTTTAGTTATCTTAGAATCAAAACTCACACTTAACTAAGGTTTTATCTTAAATTCTTCTTATTTTTCTACTTCTCAGATGTCCTCTTGATGTGTACTAATGGTTTTAATTCTCTTTTCTGCTAACCTGAATCTCTGAGTTATTATACTAATTTCTTCAATTCTATAATTTTTATAGTGTTTAGTAGAAATTCTATCTACATTTCCAACTTTAGTAAACAACTAGCTTTGGCCAAAATTGCCAAATACTACACCAATTTTATCAATGATGCCAAAAACACTTCCAATTCATTCATGCCATGTTAACCATGTTTTAGCGCACTGTCAGTTTGGTGGACTAGGACCAAATATGGTACAAAACACCAAATAGATGTCAACTCATTAATGTTAGGTCCATAGGTTATTTGTTAAATGTCAAAGTCCCAAGGTGATAGCACCATTTAATCAAGAATGTATATCAGTCGTAGCTCTGATGGATTGGTGGTCTGGATGCATGTGTTAATGATAAGCTCTCAAATCTAGAAAATATGTCTTCGAGTTCGAGTGGAATTTCTTCATGGTTTTCCTTTGGAAAATCAGTCATCAACCACCAATTTTATAACCCAAAATTAAAATGCATTAAAAATTTATTACACAAATTTTAAATTGAATTAAACCCAATTCATAGCCTTCACGTAAATGACGGAATCATTATTGCATAATGTATATAAAATGTAGCAATAATATAACCATACATAACAATATTTGCTAATTCGATTTTATTTGATTTGGGAATGGATTTAAACCAATATTAAAACCTTTCCTATAATATTATCGCATCCAAATTTTAAACTAACTTCCATGCAAGTTTAATTGTGAATTCCATTGGATCTAAATCTCTCATGCGATGGCTGTCCGATTGAATGCATGCTGGATGGTCAACTTGTATTATCAAATCTGGCTTATAAAATCATCACATCTGTTAGTATGAATATTAATTGCAAGTGTACGAAAAAATACCACTTTAGCTGTGCATAACAAATAGCCCTAACAACAAAGATGGTTGCCAATATCTTCAGATCTGTAATTAGGTGATCAAGATAAATTCTACAAAAATCTAGATCTATGCATCAAAAGACATTGAGCAGTAAATAAAAATGAGATTTACTCCATACATCCAATAGACGAGACAAGAATATGTTGAATGAATTTTATATTAAGGGCACCTGGGAGGAAAACATAGAAGGATGTTATGAGTTCTCCTCAATGGGATGGGTTCTTGTAAGTCCTCAACACTTCAGATTTAAAATTCCTCTCTTTTGATGGTGTAGAAAACCCAGGCAAAAATGGAACTCAAAGGGAGCTCACAAGAAAAAATGGTAGCAAATATGACAATGATGGTGGATCAAATTCAAAACAAAAGTTTAGATCGAGGGTGATCTTTAGGCAACAAAATATGGTGAATGAATGGAAAAACCCTTCTATTTATAACAAAATATTGAGTTAGTCTAGATATTGGTGCATAATTAAAATATTATTAACCAAATTAAGATCCAACTTTTATGGAATATCTTATTATATTTGTTGGAGGGAAAAATAATTTGACTTGGGTCAAATCCCTTTATTTGTAAATAATAAATAAATAAATGATTTATTTATCATTTTAAGGATGTGGTTGAGTAATAATCAAATAATTAATGATTTATTTAATTATTAATGGATGATTTAGTCAAAATTTAACAAGGAAAATTATTTAAATAAGGTTTAAATAATTATTCCTAGAAAATAATAAGATAAATAATAATTTATCTAATTAATTTTCCTGTTTTGGGTTAAATATGACCAGGAATATTAATTAAACTGTTGTTTAACTAATTATTCCTTGAGGAAAATCAAGCAAATGTGGATTTATTTAATATTTCCTCATGGGGTTTCTTGTTTAGACCATAAACAACTTAATAAAGGTGGTTTACTAAGTTATTTTTCATAGTGAAAGAAAGTTTACTTAGGGAAAAATTGGTCTTACATGGTGTACTTAGGTCCATCTAATAGTAACAAGTTAGATGACCAAAAAATGGTGTAACAGATTGCTCCCCAGTGTGTGAGCGTTAGGAGCTAATCGTATGACTGAAGTACGTTGTAAGAACTCAATCACTAGACGCCCAAGGGGAAGTCAAAGAGAGAGAAATATAAGGTAGACCAAAGAGCTAGAGGACTAGACCCTGAGGAGGCAAGACTTACAAGTGTGACAAGTCTCTTTTATGAGTGAGTACCTATGCTATAGGCGGTGGGGGAGGCATACCTATGCCCACTGAGACAAAGTACAAAGAATAGTGCATCCAGTAATCAAGGGATTGAACAATTTAGTACATGCTGGCATAAACATGGGCCAGATAAAAAAATGATAATGAATCCCACATACATACTGTGCTTGGGATAATAGCCAAGACTTATATAATAATATATGAGTACTTGAGATACAAATACAACCCAAATGCCCCTGTAAACAGGAAAGGTCTCTGAAAATATGACTGATACATGCAAACAAAAAGGCGCTACAAGCGGCTGAGGCTGACATCATCAAATATATGGAGCTACATCGAAGGCTGTAATGAAGAGGTCATCTGGGCATGTGGGGGACTTACCTATAGGGCCACCCCCTCATGAGGGCTGAAACATCTCACACACACCCAGGGATCACCGGTATCATCTGCTGCATCACTGAACCATCAAGGATACGGACCTTGATCATGCTGAAAAGAGATGGAGTTGAGAAACAACCAAGTCAAAGGGCAATAAGGAGTCCCTTTTCCTGATCTGAGGCACCGAAAAAGAGTGGAAGCTGGAACCAAGGTACACCACCCTCTAGACCTATCTTCTGGAATGAATGATCTGATGTTGACAGAAGGAGGTCTGCCATAGGTGAGGGAATAAGGGATCCTCAACTAAGGCATAAGAGAAAATAGTAGAGCGACTGACAGACTGACACCAGGGATGGTTATGGAAATGGGGGGTACTGAGTAGTGGACGGAAAACTTCCCTTGTTAGAGCATAAAGGGCATGGATGACCTGGTAGTGACTGACATAATATCATGAGGGATAGGGGACAGTGGGACTGAAGGCCATAATGTGCGACATGAGATAGGAACCAAGCAATGAAGGATGGAGGACTATAATAGTATACATAGGGACTCGGGATAGACTCCATGAATGCGATGATGACTCAACTCGGATGCTCTAAACAAGGGCGACGCGATGATGTTGCCACACAGAAAGGTCTAATGGGCACCATAAAAACATGAGTACATGATGGTTACTCACGACGAAAATCGACATGAGCATGGAAAAGTATGAAGGCAAAGTGGTTCCCCAAGTACAAGTGTTGCAAGTGAAGAAATTTTATTTTGGGGAGTGGTGAAGTGACACTTCATGGACAAAATGTGTTGGGGTGAAGTATCAAATCACAAAAAACTAACAAATACCCATTTGAGGGCTCGGTGAGAGCTTTCCAACGGTGTAGACGGTTTGTCAAACTGAGCTACGGTTTGGCCACAGTAGGTGAAAGTAAAATCAAGAGTTTTCTTTTAATAAGGCATTTTCCCTCCAAATTCACTCATTTTCATGTGGAGCTGTGGTGAACGTAGAGAGGAGAGAAGGCCTTAAATCTTGCGGCCATCATAGCGGACAAACCGACCATTGGAATCGCGATCTGTCAGTTGCAGGTAAGAGGCCTAAACCTACTCTTTCATTTCAGTGGATTGAAAGTTCAGTTTAGGTCCCTAGAGCTCAAGAACAGACCCCTGCTCCTCTTCACGGTTGGGTCTCACTTTTTGGGGCAAAAACTGCGGCCTGGGTAGCAGGTTTTGGGCAGAAAACTGCGACCTATCCCAGGATTGGGCCTGAAAAATGCGACCTAACAAAGAGGGGTTTATCTATGCTGTTTTTTGGCTAAGCACTGGGTTTTTGTGTTTGGATACAGTATTTCCTATCTGTATACTAAAAAATATGATGGTTTTGTGCAGATATGGCAGAATTACAGATCAACTGGAGAGAGAGAGACCTGGGCACATTACGATCGAAGATTTGGGAGGATCAGGGTGTCCGTAGTGCATTGGCTAGGTTTGGGGTTCTAATGTTTGTGGAGAACCCTTTGATGAGAGCTGGAGAGCCCTTATTGGCCCAGATTTTTAGCTATTAGGACTCGGACCATGAGGTCTTTATAGTGTAGGGGCACTGGATTGAGTTGACGGTCCAGGATATATATTTCCTGACTAGTCTCCCACCACTTGGGATGGTAGGGAATACTTAGCCAGTGTTACCGTGAGGGCAGAACATCATGGAGTTTGTAGAGAGCGATTGTTGTCTATGTCTCCATGTCAAAGGGACATGGATACCCATCGGGGATCTAGAGAGGTTAGAGACCCGTGCTGTGGGCGCAACGGTGCTGCGGATCCTGGGCAACTAGGCACTCCACCACATCACTGGAGGGAAGATGATTCTTTTAGAGAGTGTGTTGAGTGGGACCTACTATGGATGGGCCCAGATGATGCTGTCGTCATTGAAATGACAGTTGTTTCTATGCAAGCGGAATGTGAACCATGACTGTGCATATGGTACATTTTTGTGCTCGCTCTTCTTTGAGAATATTCCGACACTTCAACCTCACATATAGCTCCAGGATGGGGGCCCGAGAGAGCCTAGGATGCGTCGGTGGGGACACTATTGTGAAGAGCAGGAGGTGGGGAAGTCACACGGGTGTTCTGACCCGAGTTTTTTGCGCATTGGGATCAGATGCCATTGTACATAGATGACTATCCCTATAGTGGGATGATTTATCGTGGGGACTCGAATTTGCCACTGCCTCCTGGTCGAGTATGGGGGCCCGATGGTAAGTGAAAAATTGCTAATATTTTTATGTGCATTGTAAAGTTTAAGAATATTGTATATGGTACTGATTCTTTTACCCTTGGTATGCAAATATAACACCAGTAAAACCGATCGGGTATATGGGACGACCTGTAGTATCAGGAGCTGCAGGACCTAGGGATCGAGGGCGCCGCAAAATGAGGATGTAACAGCTCTCCCGGAGGACATCTGTCGTAGATGTGAGAGGCTTCTGACCGGTGTTTCAGAGCGTGGTTGGAAAGACTTAGAGGACCAATACATAGAGCCATGTATTGGTCTACCCTTTGAGTGGCGAGGGGTCATGCGGTGCATGGCGATAGCCAGACAGGGGATGTGTGATCTACGAGCTGTGGGAGGAGAGCCATTGGCTTGGGATCCTCCAGATAGTGATTAGTGTGTAGGGGCAGGTGGTGCCCCCAGTTTTGAGTTTTTGTAACATCCTATGGGCATGTCATATGTATCACAGTTGATGGACTCTAAAACATTTTATATGACACATATTATGGATATGTATCGTTCTGATGGTTTTATGTTATTGTCTTGTGTTAAATGCTTCTGCTAAATGCTAATCTAGAATATTGTTTGCAATGCTATCTACATAGTGATTTTATGCTGTAGGTACATGACCGAATGTAATGATTTCAAATTCACGTATCAAAAGCTTCACTCGTAAATATCTTCTAAAAAGGATAGGATTATGCACATGATATACACCATTCAATTGCATGATAAGCAGGGAATATAAACAAACATGAAGGTGGAGGATGCGATTTGAAAGGGAATTGGCTAATAAACCTCGCACTGCATCATATTTGGCTTGATTATTGGTAGAAGTAACAATGCATACACCGTTCAAGAGAACAAGCGAATGCAAGCGGGTAAAGATGGCCGAACCTGCTGAGGCTAGATTCCGGGAATAGCGACTTGCACCATCAGCATAACTGATATAAGGTGTGGACAGGAGGTCCATCTGAAAGGTGCCACAAGATAATAAATGGGAGGATGATGAACAATGCTGGAAACTTGAGCGCAAAGTAGAAATCGAACGCACACTGCAAGAGGGAGTGATCTGGGTAGGATATATACTACTCACACACCGATGGTGAGGTGGAGTGTGGGAGCTACTAGAGGTGTAGCTTGTGCTTAGGCTGCGAAAGTCACCATAGACACAGATGGTTCCATCCCGCTTATGGGCGGGAAAGATGAAGTCAGGGGTGGACAAGGCTTCCATGATGTCATCATCACAATAGAAGATGGAGTGACTGGAGGAAGGGAGACCACATTACACGGCGAATTTACCTGACTCATCATCATGAGAAGAAAGGTTCACATGCGCATCATCATGGGGGATGACGGAAGAAAAAGAAGATAAGGGATCTACTGATGTTGAGCCCAAGGTGATCATTGAAGAGAGGTGACACGAAACAGAAGCGGAAGTCCTAGGGGGGTCTTCCACCGAGGATCTCATAGATGATGACAGGTAGTGGACAGTGGCCGAAGACTCTGTCATTTTGACATCCAGAGGGGGAACGTCTATGGGATTCGATGTATCCTCTAGTTCTGCTAAAGCAAAACTTGCAAATAAGGGAGTGGTGGACTCGTTGCATTTCGCCTCGGATTGGCGAATTTCCACTAGAGAGGTGCAGAAGTCCTTGAGGTGGGGACATAGGTGGGTATAATGGCCATGGAGATCACACAAAGCATAGGGGTGGTTGGTGTGAATAGTCTTGGGGTTCCTAGCTGCAGTTGAGGAAGGAACAGAGGTTTTCGGGACCGTAGAGCTAGGGAACGTGACATTAACCATGGGCTTGAGATGAGGTAACTCCGGAAAAATATGGGTGGCATGACCGACAACATCACACAAAGCACACAGGATGGTACGCTTTGGAGGCCGAGGAGGGGCAGGGTTTGTTAGGGCAGCCTTGTCTTTTGATGCCCTCTTGCGAGCTTTGCCCTTCTTACCCGAAGTGGTCACAACAGGAGAAGGTTCCTGTTGAGGTGGCTGAGGCACTGTAGCAGCAGGAGAATTCATGGAGACCAGTTGAACCGGGGTCAAAGCAAGATAAGGTTCAGGTTGACCAGGCGGGGTAGCGGCTGGGGGATCAAGGTACCAGACGGGAATCCCCAAGGTCAAGTTAGGAAGAGAGAGGGTAGCCATGACAGGTACCGAATACACTCCAGGAGGGGGAGCTAGGAACGGTATCTGACCGAAGGGGTAATGGCCAGGCGGGATGGCTCCAAGATGGTTAATGCCTGAAGGAACCATTCCAAGAGGGTAGAAAGGCTCATGGACACCAGCTGTAGGTGAAGGGCTAGGAGGAGGAGGTCCAGAAGACTGAATCGAAGGGATAGGAGTAGGCTGCAGAGGGTGAGGCTTCTGACTAGCCAAAGCGGGCCTCTTGAGGGAGACCAGAGGCAGTTGCATCATGCAAACATTCGATGAGCTGGGATCAAAGATAGGAGGAGGAAGACCAGGGAATGTACCAAGAAATGAGGAGTCTTTGTAGACTCTGAGTGAGACACTGGTCAAAGGATCAACGGTTTTCTTATTGGCCACCGAAGAGATGATGGACTTAGGGGAGGTCTGAGATTTCAGTTCGTAATATGTCAACTGGTCAATGGTGACTATCTTTCCGTTATGAGGGAAGGACATCTTGGGGTGAACCATAGATGGGACAACAGACATCGCATAGGTGTAGTTACGACCCAATAGAATGTTGTAATTTAAGGGGGCATCTATGAATTCTACGTCAATGCAAATAGTCTTGCTCGCAAGAGTAATAGGATAATTGCAGAATAAGCCAAGGGGTTGGGAGGTATGGCCATCCCATGCTCACAGAGTGATCGTGGAAGGAGCCAACTCAGGTGATCCGAGTTGCTTCCAAACCGAAGTAGACATCACACAGGTGGATGCCCCCTCATCAATGATGCACCAAGAAACATTGGCGTTCCGGATTTTGACTAGGATTTGGAAGGTGACGGAAGCAGGGTGAGGAGGATGTTCTGACCAGTCAACATCGAAGAAAATCAAGTGATCATCGGAAAGATCTACAGCGCCCATGGAAGATAGTAGAGCTTTTCGTTGTGAAGGGCAAGATTGGAGGAGTTCCAGCGTTGAAATGGCAGCAGGATATTGCGCCAAATCATCTACTATACCGTACAAATGGGCAGCTTTGCCAGAAGCATCATTTCGGTGTAGTGATCCCTTAGGGATCTTGGTATGAACCTCTGCCTTAGGCTGAGGGATATGCAAAGGACCATTAGGTGTCGAAAGAGGCTTTGTAGAGACCAAAGGAGGTGGCTCAGGGATAGATGTAGCGGGAGGCTTGTTGTACTGACAAGACCAAGTCTGAAGATTGATATCTACGGTTATAGGTTGGTTAGAATTCATCATGAGAATCCGATAATCGGAGGTACCAGATGGAAGAGGTTGAGTGGCCACCTGACCTTCAGGTGGTTGGGTAGGAAAAAATCCTTGCTGAGGGAAAGGATTAGTAAACACAACCGGTTAACTAGGTGCAGCACTGGGAGGGACGGAAGGGGAGGCTTGTTGTCCTCGCAATGTTGCTTGAGACTCCCACATCTGCTTCATCTGTGGTAAAAGAGGACAATTGTGCGTGTAATTACCATAAACACCACAACAAGAACAAGGCTTATTCATGCGAACAATCCTGTCCTGCTTGGGCTGAGTGCCCTGTTGCTGGTTAGTAGTGTTAGATGCACTATTTTGAGGATTAGGTCCAGGATTACCAGGAGAAAATTGATTTTGAGTGCCTTTCCTCTTCTTTTTGGAGGGAGGAGGATTAGTTGCACCCTACTGTGTATACACCTACCCCTAAGGGGGCGGCGATTGCTGTTGCGGGGGTTGAGAAGGCAAGGGAGGTAGAGGTGCTAATGTTGGAGGAGCTGGAGCACCAAGCTACGTATACAGATAATAAGGATGTTGGATAAAATTGTGGTAAATAGGAGGTTGGGAAAAAGGACGAGGCATGTCGTATCTTGGATAGATGCTACTGGGAGGGGGATAAGTGCAGGAGGTGCTGGCCCCTCCCTGAGGAAAACCATAGCCCATGGGAGGTTGAGTGTATGGATGCGAGAGAGCTCCAAAAATACCGTCGGTGGCATGAGATGACCCTGGTGCATTGGCACCATCGAGTCTAGGAATATCAGGTAGAATGGTATAAACATAACCCGAATGAGCGTAGATCAGGTCATATTTTAACACAATTTGGAGAGCGGCTTCTTCGGTTAGAGGGAAATGCGATGCGACATCTTTGCTGATAGCAGACAAGAGAGATATAAGGAACCAATCCATGTAGACACGGTCTTCGAAGGTGGGGGCTCGACATAGGCTCTTTCTTCTCTGCCATTCCTGGACATGATCAGATAGGCGGGTCGCAGAATATTGACGGAAAGAAGTCAAAAGTTCAATACCAGTGTCAAAACAAAGAGGAAGCTAGAAATAGGATAGAAAATCCCGAGCAAGAGTCGCAAAGGTGGTATGAGAGGATGAGGCCTAATCAATATACCACTTAGAAGCTTCACCTATAGGCGTACGTTGGAACAACTGAAGATGGACAAAGTCATCGGTAATGGAGTTAGACGAACACCACATGTGGAAAGATCGAACAGGATTTGTAGGATCTTCTCCAGCAAGGCCTTCAAACTTAGGGATGTAAGAAGGGAGCTTGGTCGGCATAGCAAGCCAACTAGAATTATGGTGTATAGGGTCATTGATCAACTGGTTAAAATCAGGAAGACTGAGGCCTTCCATATAGGGGAGCAAGGGAGCAGCTGGAGTAGTTCTTGTTGCGGTCCTACTAGTAGTATTCCCAGCATTAGGGCCGAGGCTATCACCAGTGTTAGGTCCTGAACCAGACATGATGAAGGTGATAGGAGGAGAACCAGGAGCAAAACCAGAAGGAGAACCTAGTGAACCAGAAGAGGAGTCAGAGTGCAGAATTGGTGGAGGACTAACTCGAATCTTACGCGGAGGAGTCAGTATTCCTACCGGAAACTGAGGATGAAGGCCAAGAAGTCTCCGAGATAAATGCCTTGGTGGCGCAATGATGACGACACAAACACGACACAAAGGGAAGAAAGACAAAAAGGGAAGAAAGGTGCAGGATCAACTGATTAAAATGTTGAAACAAGGTAAAAGAGGTGTAGGATCAATTGATTTCAATGTTTTAAATTCTTTGCTTGGCGGTGTTAGCCAAGCTCTTCTTCACTTAGGGTGTGTGTGCAAAGTGTGTAATTTTAATTTTTAAACCCAGACGTTTGTAGAGAAAAAGAAAATGTGTGTTGTATAACTGTAAATAAACCTATAGATAATAGTATATGGAACTTAAATAACAACAAATAAACAACGAATAATGCAATAATCTAAACCCAAGGAGGCGGGCCTCTCAACAAGTAGTTTGTAGGTGGGAAAAAATCTAGTCAAAACACACTAAAATGGCCAATAGATCTAAGGTTGGGAGGGACAGGGATCTAAAGGTTAGATCTGCTGGAAAATGGGTGCAGATAAAAAGCAAAAAATCAGAGGAAAAATTGTTGTAAATGAGGTGGCGAAAGGCTATCTCCTGGAGGGAAACGAAGTGGACCATAGAGGAAAAACCCAAAAAAAACTAAAGAGATTGATTTGGATGGATAAATAGCCAATCTGAAGTGGATTTGAAGGTGATGTATCAGATATGAAAAATGACTGAATGCTCTGAAAATTTCAGACAACCTGCAGCAGCTAAAACTCTTCCACAAAGTGTGGAGGGTACTTAAGTCCAAGAGGGCTAGGTTACCGCTTGTATGAGTAAAACAGAACAAGTACAAGTCCAAAATGGGTGGAGATGGAGGTCAGACAACCTTGAACAGAGGCCCAAACAAACCCAAAAAACTTTCTGAAAATTTCCCGCAAAAAAGTGAGCTCGCAGCTTCTGACCTATTTTTTGTCGAGGTCGCAGTTTTTGGGCAAATTTTTGCATCCGGAAGCTCCAAGTTGCAGGTTTAGGGCCAAAAAGTGCGACCTGCACTTCTGACGCTCTCGGGAGTCGGTTTCAGTAGAATGTGTCGTCTCAACTGCGGCTGATGTCTATCACCTGCGCAATAGGTCCGAAAACACACGAAAGTTAGAATTTTTAATGTTTTAGGGTTTTATAGGTTAAAAAAAACATCAAGAAAATAAAAACAAGAAGCTGAAGAGAAATCATAGGGTTTGAAGCAGCTGGATATGCAGGGATCAGAAAAATGACAGCGGTCGTAATCATAAACCCGTGTGGAGTCGCCAGTTGTTAGTATGAATCTTAATTGCAAGTGTACGAAAAAATACCACTTTAGCTGTGCATAACAAACAGCCTTAACGGCAAAGATGGCTACCAATATCTTCAGATCTACAATTAGGTGATCAAGATAAATGTTGCAAAAATCTAGATCTATGCATCAAAAGACATTAAGCAGTAAATAAAAACGAGATTTACTCCATGCATCCAATAGACAAGACAAGAATATGTTGAATGAATTTTATATTAAGGGCACCTGGGAGGAAAACATAGAAGGATGTTACTAGTTCTCCTCAATGGGATGGGTTCTTGTAAGTCCTCAGCACTTCAGATCTAAAATTCCTCTCTATTGATGGTGTAGAAAACCCAGACAAAAAAGGAACTCAAAGGGATCTCACAAGAAAAAATGGTAGCTAATATGACAATGATGGTGGATCAAAGTTAGACCAAAATTTTAGATCCAGAGTGATCTTTAGGCAACAAAAGGTGGTGAATGAATGGAAAAACCCTTCTATTTATAACAAAATATTAAGTTGGACTAGATATTGGTGCATAATTAAAATATTATTAACCAAATCAAGATCCAACTTTTATGGAATATCTTATTATATTTGTGGGAGGGAAAAGAATTTGACTTGGGTCAAATCCCTTTATTTGTAAATAATAAATAAATAAACGATTTATTTATCATTTTAAGGATGTGATTGAGTAATAATCAAATAAATAATGATTTGTTTAATTATTAATGGATGATTTAGTCAAATTTTAACAAGGAATATTATTTAAATAAGGTTTAAATAATTATTCCTAGAAAATAATAAGAAAAATAATAATTTATCTAATTAATTTTCCTGTTTTGGGTTAAATATGACCAGGAATATTAATTAAACTGTTGTTTAACTAATTATTCCTTGAGGAAAATCAAGAAAATGTGGATTTATTTAATATTTCCTCATGGGGTTTCCTGTTTAGACCATAAACAACTTAATAAAGGTGGTTTACTAAGTTATTTTTCATAGTGAAAGCAGTTTTACTTAGGGTAAAATTGGTCTTACATGGTGTACTTAGGTCCATCTAATAGTAATAGGTTAGATGAACAAAAATTGGTGTAACAACGTCCAACTTTCAATTTAACCTCTGTGCAACTTAAATTGCGATATCTGTTGATTTGATAATCACTTTGATCGAATGGTTCTAATTCTTTGACTTCATATGTATTACAATGATCCCAACACTCTTAACGCTGCTTAACTTGGCATTCCTGGAAAATTTCATTTATTATTGCTGAAAGTAAATTGATGAACCAAGCGGTTAACAACGTTTAACTATTTCAGAAGCACAGTTTGCTGTGATGGCTTAAATCATTTCGATGGCCATTCAATTCCACTTGAATTTCTCTAAAAGGAAATCTTACCAATCCAGTTTATAATATACTAAATTATAAATTAACGCATAGGAAAATCAATTAATCCAAAGCTCAACCGGATTCAATTAAACCCAATAATAATTCGAGAAACAAATGAACATTTGGCATTTGAAAATAATGCCTACATTCACTCAGATACAGAGGATTTTAAATATTCTTCTATTCGATTAACTTTCTAACCAATCCTCTCTCCTGGATACATTTCAAACTTACATTTTAAATATATATCGTTCATACAAACAAATTGATCAAATTCTATTGATCGAATTTTCCCAATTTTAGATAAAATCCTATTACATGATATTTTCCCTAAAATCCTCAACTAAAATGAAATACATTGAATTCAAAATAGCTCAAATCCCCTAAATACTAGTCAAATCTTATCTACTAAAACTGTGATTGCCAGCTAAAGGAACCCACTCCTTTGCTTGTAATTTTTTTTTTTGTATTTTTGGAATAAAATGAAGTCTTTTTCTCCTCGAGCCTCATGCTCCTGAATCATGGCTTAACCACATAAACATCCACATATAATTTCATGCCTGTTTGGCTAAGACTCAAGGTGCTTAACCACGACATAAAACCTTATGTACCCTTGGTCACTTATTACACACCAAATCAAGTCCTGGTGTGAACCTTTAGCCCCTGGAATTATTTCTTTGGAAATAAATCTTGGAGTTACAGGGGGTACTATAGGGGTCAAGTCTCTGGGATTGCGTGCCCTCTTGGGTCTACTAAACTTTTGTCGTGCCACTTTCATTTATTCCGTCGCTCCATACATATGCCAACTTATACTTCTACCTCCTCTTGAGGCCTTCTCACCCTAGAGATTAAAATTACAACTCATTCGAAAATCATTGAGGTTGACTCGATGGGGTGATGTGTCCCTATGGTACCACACTACACACAAAAATCAATAGGAAAATTGTCGGTATGACCTGTCTACCACCTACACTCCTATGCCATGTATCACTCATTAACAGTGCCATGTGTCTCTCACTGAAAGGTGCCATGTGTCATCCTCTGATAGGTCCATGTCATGTTGATGTAATCATTCCATTATGTCTCCACATGTGCTTCCATTTCATCTATCTCATTCAATGATAATGCACCAAGTTCATTCACTGACCGATCCATAGTGTTAAATAACCATGTCATCATACGACAAAAGGGGGGTCTTAGAATTATGAATTTTCATGAATTTTGTCACAGAATTTTAGGCCCTATGGGAAGTATTCACAGCAAACGACAAACATATTTATGTTTCCCTAGTCCCATCTCCCCATAAATAAAATTTTGAGTTGCTTTGAATACTAATAAGGAGATAGTGCTAGAGCAATGTGTCAAGTGGGGTCCCCCGCTCACTACATTATGCCAATCACCTCGCACATCTTCCACGTCGTCCCACCTAGTTACCCTAGAATGTGTCCCTTGTTGGGACCATGTGCCATATATTCTCTTTCCAGATCAAAAATCCATATCACCCTTAAGGTGTTGGAGAATTGTTAAACCATGTGAAATTTCATCATCCAAAGTGATCCTGGTTGTCAATTAAGATCATCCTCTATCGTTGCATTCGTTCGGGTGCAATAAAAAACGTTAAATCCCTTTTTATTTTTTTTCCTGATATGATATGCACTATGATATTGAAATATCATATACTTAATACATGTCTCTGATTAAGTGCTCAATACATTTTTCGCTCCACCATTAGATTTTCCAACCTTGGCAGAACACCAAAACGTCACCAAGTTTGGAGTACTCTAGGTTCACTACAAATTTTAGCCCTGAAAAATTGGACTTTAAACTTGCAAATTTGACTCAAGCCTTTTTCAAACTTCAGCATACAATTGGAAATCTCTTTCCTAGCACTATCCAACTACACTATTTCCAAGAGCTTATGATCTAAAATTCTATACTAAAAATGGATCTTAAGTCTAATCTCTTTAACAAATCTACTTACAACTCTTATGTTGTGCCACTCCTTTGACATCAATGAAAACATATTTCAAACATCCCCCCCTTTTGCATTGATGGAAACAACAAAAACATTGGAAACAATCCTAGAAGTAATTTTTTTCTTACTTCTCCCCCTTTATGTACTTTTTCTTTGTGTACTTCTCCCCATTTACATCCTTGGCAAAGAAAGTAATATGTTACGCCTATTATATTTTTTTAATTTACAATATTGTGAGAATAAAGACTAAGGACAACATCAAAACTGCTTTGGAAGCTGGGATCTAGCCCTGCCAGCTTCAAAGAGGGATCTCTCTGTAAAATTTAACTTTGTTTTTAATAAATTTTAGGCTAGTTCTGATTGTGCTTGATTATTTGTTTGATTTTGATTGTTTGGTTGATTAAGTGACTATATTCCCATTGGGCTATGGAGTCAAAAATAGAACTAGTTTTTCATGAATATTTGAAAGAGTTATCACAGGGAAAGCTAGGTTGCATTAACTGGATCCTTTAAATATTTTAAATAAAATATGGAAATGGAAGAAGTGTGAATTTCAGTAGAGATTAAAAAGCAGTTAATTATTCCTCAATCTGAATTCAGTAGAAAAAATATAAATTGCAAAAAAACCAGAATAAGCTATTCTAATTAACATATCCTATTCGTCATAGTTTATTTTTAAAAAGTAGTATTTTTCAGATTTATAGAGAAAAGAAAGACAGTAAAATAAAACATTTACAGAAGAAGAACTTCACCAGTGAATACACCACATGAATTCTGTAATAAGTCCTTGTATTATTGGTGCTCCATCAAACTTGGAAATTACAATGCTTAATAGGAAAAATATACTCAGAAATCAACTTGTAATACTTCAAAGAGTGAAGTATTTATTCTAGATTTTACAAAACTGATTACATTAACGTTGTCTCAACCGAAAATGTATTATTAGCAAAATATTGAATAATAAAATCTAACTGTGACAAAATATTTGGCTCGATGGAGTTGATCTGGAACGCTAGCACTTTTTTAGAGGAAAAAATTGCTGAGTGGAACTATTTCTGGGCTGCGTTGGCTATTGTGCTAGATGCAGCTGACTATTCTCAACTACTCTTTACTCATGTAGCTCACATATTTTATCCCCTCTATCTTCATCTAGGATAGTCAATTTAATTACCTTTCGGTAAATTTCATCAACTTCAGTATATCTGGAAAAGGTGGGCTTTACCATGAAGATGTGATTTACCTCATGTTGAATGAAAAATTCATTACTGGTTGCCTCTAGAAACGCTCTGCCAGTCATACTACCTTTGATGTTGGAGAATTTGGTGCTATCCTTGGCAATTTATCTTAATTTCCTCACATAATCTTCCTGAACTATCAACTTATCATTAATAACAAACAAATAACGCAGACCCTTCTGTGTTAAAGGCTCTACCTTGTTGAAAACCTTGTTCACTACTATCTCCAAACCATGGCATTTCTCTTCCAACTAAACAACCAGATTCTTCTTTGTAAGAATCCTCTTCACTTCTTAGATGGTATATGTTCTATCATCTACTCCCAATTCATCTAACTCATATATGTTCTTGGAGTTTAGGAACTTGATAAGGTTATTTGATGTAGTAGGCATATCCCCAAGCTCCTCTTTGATATATGTGATAGCATCATTGGCTTTCTTAATCAGTTCCTTTTGTTCAAAAATAATCTAGATGCAGGTCCAGATTTCAGTAATGGAATTCATAATATTTGCCGAGATGATTTCCTTGGCTTGTGCCAACGTTTGTCCAATGGTTGATTATCTCTCTGACTTCTATAATTGGTCTATTAATTTTTTATCTCTCTGTGTTTCTGTTGAATGTGACGCTTTAGTCCTTGAACTCTGGTCTTGCAACACTTTGAATTTATCCTGCAACTTATTGATTTCCTCTGTCTGGATAGACAGATTCTCCACTGCCTTTGTTAACTACTCTGCACCATCTGTTGTCTGTGTTGTAGAAGTTGTAGTTGTGGGGATGGATGTAAGATGTACACCATCCAAAGGAACCATGGAAAGTTTTGCAGCCTGCTCCCTCTCTTTAATCCTATTTTCCATTTATGTCTCCATTTGTCTCAACTGTGCATTTTGCTCCATGATGAGCTTCATCATATCAGTCTCGTGAGCCTTTTTCTCTTCAATGTCTTTGGTGAGAGGGTGTTTTGTAGCTGACAGCTTCAGTTGTTTTCTCAATGCTGCTATGTCAACATTCTTCTTCTTTATTATCTCCTCTGCAACATTTATGTTAAAGGGATCATATCCTATCTTAACTACCAAGTCTTCTAAGGATTTTATCCTTGTATCCTTAGCAAGAGAGGGGATTTTCTCCAGTTTTAGCTGTGATTGAATGTTGGCTAAGGAAACCTGCAACTTAGAGAGACTCGTTGTTGTGTTATTCAAAGTAGAGGAAATAATTTCACCTATTTTCTTGTGCATATCCATTTGATCAATGGGATGAATTTATTTTATATCAAACTCAAAAGAAGTATTCTTATAATCAGATGTTGTCTTTGGCTATGAAATATGTGACTCAAGAAAGGTCATTTTCATTTTACCTTTTTTCATATTCAAATGCTAACAACAACCTAATTTGAGAACTGGAAGTCTACTTCCAGAATTGACTATATTTGTTGTGCTTCAAAATTTCATTTTTCAATTTTATTTCTTTGAATGTATCAAAGAATGTCTTCTATTTCTCCCCTAAAACAACCTTAGTTGTCTGAATAGCCTGTAGTTGGTCTTGTGAAGCTGAAGAAGTTGTAGGAGAAAGGGTGAATTGGCCACAAACTTGAGAAGATGTAGGTGTTTCCTTAGTGATTACAAGAGCCTCTTGTTTTGAATCTTTATCTGTATTGGCTTTGGGATTAAGCTTGGTCCTTTTTCTATACATTATCTTGAACTCCTTGCTTGTATTTTCAGTCACTGAAGGTGACTCTTCTTCTCTCTACATTTTCCTGTGGGAAATGAGTTTGCCATGTTGATGTTGAGACTAGCTTCTCCTCAACTTCCTGCAAAGTGTTCTCAGCCCATTCTAAGTATTCCATGTAATTCTCTATCTCTAGCCTATGGGTGTGTATGTAAGGAGTAGTCTTGTTTTCTACCCTTAACTTAGAGATGCTTCTCGAAGGATCATAAGACCAGGTAAATATTAGGCCGAAATTCATTTCATTTAAAATCCTATCTGCTTCCTCACCTGCTAATCTGTTGTTACAAATAAATAGCCCAATTTCTATTTTAATCCTAAACCGCGAGTTCTTCTTTGCTCATACAATGTGGATTTCATCAGCATTCAACATCTATCTAATTTATTCTAAAGAAAAAATCCTCAGAGGGAGGAATTTTCGAATCTTGTAAGAAGCAAGCTCACATCGATATACTCTCAATTTTTTGCAGTTCTGGTATAAATACTATTCCGTTGTCTTTTCTTGATCTGATAAGTGAAAAATCCTTTTGATGTCTTCATTAATTCTTGGTTCAGTAATACTTCTTAGAAGGATCATTGGTGGATGTACAAAAAATTCAATGAAATTTTTGTATGAATACTCTTTCTTCTCTTTCATTACTATGCATTCCAGAATATGAATACCTGTCTATTGCCATCTTCATCCAATTTCTGCATAGAAAATTTAAACCTATCTGCCTGGAAATATAGAAACATGTATACTAAAACAAAGGAGTATTTGAACACCTCTTCTGTCTGAAATTTGACAAAGTGGTCATGAATACTGTTTTCCAGGAATTGGATGAAATTGAAGATGATGGATGGTTTAGAATCTGTGGAAAATATGGAGAGAAAACCTATGATGGGCTCAGGCTTTCCACTGATCATAATAGTAGCCATAGAGGTATGAAATGATTGTGATAATTTTCTTTTCTTTGTCAGGGAAGATGGAGGAAGGGTATGGAGATTTTTTCTTAGGCAATTGAGTGTCTTCAACTAGGAAAATGTCAAAGGTTTTAGCCCTTTTGGAAAAATCTAGCTTCTGGTATAATTCATTGAGGGCTTCTAGGGAAAAATGGGTGTTATTTTCCACAGAGGGGGCCTGCATAATCTGATAAATGGATTGTGCAGTGATGGTGAAAAGGATTTCACCTATGGAGGGAATTATGGCTCTTTGACTGGGTATATAGCAAGCTTGACATTTTCTGATGAACTCAGGGGCATTGAAAGTGTGGGGGAAGATATACTGAGGCAAGTTTGACTCCCAGAGTCCAATATCATCCAATTTATATATGTATTTATCCTCTAACCAATAATACATCTCGAATAGTTTGAATTTATAGAGAGTTTAATTAAACTTATAGTCTCTATTAGCTATGAGGACATGGTATAAATCAACAGGAGGATGGATCAAAGGGTTAAATGGCTCCTCCTGGTTTTTATTCTAAGGAGACATCTTTAATTGTTTCAGAGGAATTGAAAGGATTTTAGAAGGGAACACGTTTACCAGAATGGTCCAAATCTCTGAAAATGGTTGAAGGAGGTGCAAAGAACACAGTTTCTTTGGTCTACGATGAAAATAAGATCGAACTGGAGCTCTATAAACCTGTCAAAACAATGGAATTCATAGAGAAATGAGCAGAGTAAAGGTAAAAATGGTTTACATTGTATGGTTTTATAATAAATTGGGTTTTTCTGTTGATTATGGCGTGGATCCATTATATTAACAGTCTTTATTTTAATTGAATGCACTAACGAATTGATTTCCTCGGGAAGGGATGTGATTGGAAATGGGTATATGTGAGTTGGTACGATGGGACTAGCGGGTGCAACAGATAGGTATGTGGTTTTAGTTTTGCAGGGAATGGAAATTTTTTGGGGAGGGGGGGTGGGGGGTATTGGGTGGTATATGGTATGAGCGGAGGGGGATGTGAAATTCGGAGAATCTGCCACATAGTCGTGGGCCCGAAATCTAAAACTAACACCTCCCCCGCCCCAGCAGTAAATCTTAGATGGAGATGGGAGAGGCGAAAGTTAACATGGATCATAGATTTGGAGGTGCATGAAATGGATGATGGAGATATGTGTGGGTTTTAAAGTGATATGACTTGACGAGTTGTCACGTAGTAGTAGGTTTAATCAAAGTGAAAATTTAGGATATATGGTCAATGTGTCAATATTTTCATTTATGTGCCCAAATGTTTAAAGTTAGGATAAAGTAATATTATCACTTTTCCTTCTTATGTGCATAAATACATTTGAAAACCAAACTTAGGAGAACCATTTTAATCCTTTTCAAGCCCCAAAAAACCTCTACCTACCCATTAAATTTTATTTCTTTTGCTAGAATAACATTTTTTCTTCTTTCTTCTAAGGGTGCATTTAGGCTAGCAAACCCACATCACTTTTTTTATGAATAAATTTAATCTACTCTATCACTTATTTCTCCTATTGATTCAAATTAATAAGTTGAATCAATTTCATTTTTCTACCTAACTACTGATTTACCAAGATTAAATTATTTGGAAAATCTTTATTCACTAACCTAATTGACAAAAAATCACAATTGTTCAATCATGATTAAGTTGTATGGTTTGAAAAAATATCTAGTCATTGTGGAATTTTTAAACAGAATGCACACAATATTGTTTTATTTTGACATAAGTAAAACTAATCTATCAACAGTGGCATTTGAATTTGCAACACTTTCAATGTTTTTTTTTCTTTTTTCTTTTGTGGGGTTCTTATTTTTTTTTTTTCTTTTCAACTTTTTTTTTCTTTTTGATATACCCTCTTTTCATTTTATTTTATTTATATTTTTTTTGGAAATCATTTTCATATTGAAAATTATTTACAATATAAGATTACTGAAACAAAATAATCAATCACCTTGAGATCCAATAATTTATAGGACCCTAACACCCCCTGCAACCAATCTCCCTTATCTTTCTAATCCTATGGACCTCAAAACTTCCTTTTTATATGTTGAGTGCTTTCTAGCTTCATTTATTCCTCTTGAGGAAGATCTAGTTGAAGGAGGTAAGAGGAACTACTCTCAATATTTGCCTTAAGTAGTCCAAAGGGATCTCTTTCTTAAGCATCTCATACATGTACAACTGAGCCATTATAAAAATCATGCCTCGTGGTCTAAGTCTCAAGTGTTACTTCTCTTTGAAACATGCACATGACCTTTAATACTAGAAAAAATATATCCTATGCATGAATGGCATCATCAACTTGTCAATTAAGAAACAAAAAAGTGCATCACTTAAAAGTGTTTACATGACAAAAAATAGAGGGGCTCCAACCAAAATATGCCTATTTTAAATAATGCTCACATATGAAAACTATAACAACATATTTTGACTCACTAATAGACTCTCCACCTATTATACTTCACTTGACAGAAAAATAATGGCCACAAACTCATATAAACATCATCATATACTAGACTCCAACAAAAATATCAACATCATCATCAATGACCACCATTTTTTCATACATATGTTCAACTTTCTCTTGCAAACACATTGTTAGAAATCAACTACAAATAAAAGTAGTTATGTCTCTAGCATACTCTGTGTGTAGCCACATATTACAAAGAATTTATCATGAACTTGTTTAAGCCAATCACACCAATCTTGGCACGGGACAAGGAAAAATAAAAAATATACATAACTCATAAATTGAGAAACATGAACAAAACCATCAACCTCTAACTTCCACACTTATCCTTAGAAGAAATATAGAACTGATACCAATTGTTAATTTATACCACTAATACCAGTTGTCAATTGAGTATTCTCCCCATGTGGTCATGCTCTCTCTGTGGAAAAGAGCCAACAAACAATCACCTTATGTGCACTAACTTCTCTTTTCACCAATGTCTGATCTCTTCTCAATTTTTTCCCAGTTGTTAATGAAATAATTTGGAAGTACAAAAACAATACTTGTAAACACATTTGGCATGAGACAAGTAACTATAACAAAAATTAAATCATCAAAATCCATTTTCTGTCAAAACCAACTATACTCAATTTGACATTTTTGATCCAAAAATCTGATCTATCAATGCCATTAAATCAACATGAGCTTTGTGGCAAGAGAACAAACTAAAAGAAGGCCATTAGAACATGGTGTTTCCCCAGTCATGACTCAACATATTCAAGTGTAGAAGAAAAAGGGAGAATATATTCTCAAGTGAAGTAGATCCCTTTCCCCTCTTCATAGAAGATAACAGGATGGCTTCAAGATAAGCCAAAATGACAAATGTAAGGAGATAAAATAAAAATTCCAAGTAATGCATTTGAATTTTTAAGAAAAGTACACCCCTTTTGTTTTCTTTAGTTTATAAATTTGTTGATGTAGGTTGGTGTTGCTGAGTATTGTAATTGTTTGTAGAGGACTTGAGTAGTATGTTGACATTGATTATGGGCATATTTGTGTGACAACCCTCATATGTGTTGAACTAAATTGTAGTTGAGCTTATATTTTGAACATATAATCTCAACTACAATTTAGTTCAACATATAAGCTCAACTACAATTTAGTTCAACACATATGAGGGTTGTCACACAAATATGCCCATAATCAACATCAACATATTACTCAAGTCCTCTACAAACAATTACAATACTCAGCAACACCAACCTACATCAACAAATTTATAAACTAAAGAAAACAAAAGGGGTGTACTTTTCTTAAAAATTCAAATGCATTACTTGGAATTTTTATTTTATCTCCTTACATTTGTCATTTTGGCTTATCTTGAAGCCATCCTGTTCTCTTCTATGAAGAGGGGAAAGGGATTTACTTCACTTGAGAATATCTTCTCCCTTTTTCTTCTACACTTGAGTATGTTGAGTCATGACTGGGGAAACACCGTGTTCTAATGGCCTTCTTTTAGTTTGTTCTCTTGCTTGTTTGAGTAACTTTTACTGCAATTTGAGCATGTAAACCACTGGTCATTCCTCTTTTTCTTACCAATTAGGGATAATGTGCACCTTTCTTTTGATTCTTCTTTCTATAAGATCACTTTTTCCTGGTCTACATTGGAGGACTAACTCTTATGCCTAATTGAGTTCTATTACACCCATGGCTACAAATTTTAAAGAGATTCAGTACTAGAATTTCAAAATTTGATATTTTTATTCTCTTCTGAGAGTAAAATCTTTGGTTTTATTTAAAATAGAAATTCGATCTTTGTTTCCTCCTTGCTCTATTCAGTTTGTTTCTCTTGTTGATGATATACAATGGTCCTCTCTAATCCTTTATATAGGCTATGCCTCTATTTGCATTGTTCTATAAAGGGGATCTCTTTCCAAGTCTACATGCAACTACATAGTGCCTGTTGTGTAACTAGCTCCAAAAAAAAGAAGAGATATCAACGCCTTAGAAATAAGCCACTTCGAGGGGGCAACCTCCAATACATTACATAAATGAGCAATTCTTGGATGATACAATTTAAAAAACCTCCTTTCTATATATAGGAGTCCATGTGGCCATAATGTAATCCTAGTGGGCCACAATGTAATCCTAGCCGACCTAACAATAATAATTTAAGGGCACAATAATAACAAAATGGGGGTTACAAGGGTACAATAATAATAATAAGAGGGTTACACTAATAAAAATAAGGGACTATACTAGTAATATAGGGACCTAACATGCCCCTCTCCTTCAAAAAAGTGTTGTCCTCAATGCTTGAGTAGCTCTGGGTGCTTCTGTATAAACTTCTCATCCTCTCATGTAGAATCTTCAGTGGGTAAGTTCTTCCACTTGATGAGATACTCTGAAATTGATCGATTCCGTAGCTGCCAAGTTCTTGTTTCCATGACCGCTTCAGGTTCCAATATGATTTTTCCTTCCTCATCAAGTTCTGGCAATATTGTTTGAACTGGAAGATTTTCACCTATAACCTTCTTTAAGCATGAAACATGGAAAACTGGATGCACTCACGAAGACGCAGAAAGCTCCAATTTGTATGCCATAGTACCAATCTTTTTCAACACCTTGTAAGGACCATAGTACTTTGGCGATAATTTATTATCCTTCTTAACTTGCTTGAGGGACATTTGTTTGTATGGTTGTAGCCGTAAAAATACCCAATCTCCTACATCAAAACTTCTCTCGCTGTGATGTTGATCTGCCTGTTGTTTCATTCGATTTTGTGCCAAATTCAGGTTATCCTTTAAGAGTCGGAGAACTTCTTGCTAATGCTCGATGTGATCTTCCATTGCTTGAACCTTCGAATTTTCCCTTAAATATGATGTGATGGATGGTGGATGATATCCATAAAGTGCCATAAATGGGGTCATTTTTGCTGCAGTATGGAAGGAAGTGTTATACCACCATTCAGCGAGAGGTAACCACTTGACCCATTGTGTTTGTTTATCAGATACAAAACAACGAAGATATCCTTCCAAACATTTATTTACTATCTCAGTTTGACCATCATATTGAGGATGATAAGATGAGCTATGAGCTAATTTAGTACCCAAACAAGAAAATAACTCTCTCCAAAAATTTCCCGTAAAAATGGGATCTCTGTCGCTCACAATAACCCTTGGGCTTCCATGTAGCTTTTGAATTCTGTCCACAAATGTAGTAGCAACTGTGCTTGCTTTAAATGGATGAGATAATGCACAAAAGTGTGCATACTTGGTAAGTCTATCAACTACCACCATGATGACATTCTTTCCTTCGGACTTAGGTAAACCTGTGATAAAATCCATTGAAATCTCATCCCAACGTTGACTTGGAATGGATAAAGGTTGTAGAAGTCCTGGGGTCTTAATTGTTTCCACTTTATTCTGCTGGCAAACCAAACATTCCGCCACAAACTTTCGAATATCGGATTTAAGGCCATCCCAAAAAAATTCTTTCTTCACCCTGTGGTAAGTTTTTAAAAATCCTGAGTGTCCTCCTAAAGGAGAAGTGTGCAATTCCCGAAGAATCTTTTGTTTTAGTTGGGAATTCTTACAAAGATATAAGCGATCTTTGTACCATAAGGAATCATTTTTCCAACTAAATGTATCAGATATACTAGGATCTTGCTGCAACTTTTGAATGAGTGTCCATACATCTTTGTCCTTCTTCCATTCATCTCTTGCTTCAGTTATCCAATCTGGTTGGATAATATAAATGGCATAAAGCAATGCTTCCACCTCTTCATTCTTTCTTGAGAGTGCATCTGCAACAACATTAAGCTTTCCTTTTTTGTAGATTATTTCAAAGTCATAACCCAACATCTTTGTGACCCATTTTTGCTGCTCTTCTGAAGATAGTCTTTGTTCCAAAAGTGTTTAAGACTATCATGATCAGTTTTTACCTTGAAGTGTCTTCCCATTAGGTAAGTTCTCCATTTCTTTAGTGCATGCAGTATTGCTAACATTTCCTTCTCATAAATAGGTTTTTGTAAATACTTTCCTTTGATTGGGCGACTTTCAAAAGCAATGGGTCTTCCTTCCTGCATTAAAACTGCACCAATTCCATTTCCTGAGGCATCACATTCCACAATAAAGGTTTTTGTGAAGTCTGGAGTAGCTAAGACTGGTGCTAGGCACAATGCCTCTTTAAGATGTTCAAAGGCCTTAGTTGCTTCAGGAGTCCATGAAAATGCATCTTTCTTCAATAATGTTGTTAGAGGTGCTGCTATTCTGCCATAATTCTTAACAAACTTGCGATAATACCATGTTAACTTGAGAAATCCTCACAACTACTTTATGGTTGTGGGGATTTTCCATTCCTTAATGGCTTTAATTTTTTTAGGGTTTACTTTAACACCCTCGTGAGATACAATATGACCCAGATATTCCACCTCTTGTACTCCAAAGAAACATTTGGATTTTTTTGCATATAATTGTTTCTCCTGCAATAGTTTGAGCACCTGTCAACATGTTCAACATGATCCTTCCAAGACCTGCTGTAGATTAGTATATCATCAAAAAATACTAGCACAAATTTTCTAAGGAAGGGTTTGAAAATGGAATTCATCAACCCTTGAAATGTAGAAGGTGCATTGGTAAGGCCAAAAGGGATGACCAAAAATTCATAATGACCCTCATGAGTTCGAAATGTTGTTTTTGGAATATCTTCAGTCTTCATTCTAATTTGATGATATCCTGAACGAAGATCCAACTTGGTAAAATAAAGTGCTCCATGTAATTCATCCAATAATTCATCAATCACAGGAATGGGAAATTTGTCTTTAATGGTGAGCTTATTGAGCTCCCTATAATCCGGACACATTCGCCACGATCCATCCTTCTTGTGTACCAACACTACAGGAGCAGAGAAAGAACTTTGACTGGGTTGAATTATACCCGCCTCTAACATTTCTGCAATCATACGTTCAATTTCGCTCTTTTGGAAGTAAGGATATCTATAAGGCCTGATGTTTGGAGGAACACTTCCTGGAATCAAATGAATAGCATGATCATGATCATGAATAGGTGGGATTCCTTTGGGAGTTTCAAACACCTTGGAATGATTGTCCAAGACTTGTTGGAGATCTGCAGAAATAGATGATTTTGATGTCGGAACTTCTAGTGAGCATAATTGTGCAATTACACCTCGTTGTTATTTATTTAGAAGCTTTGTCATGACATTAGAGCTTATTATCCTTCCCGGCTTCCCTTCAATACCCCGTAATTCGACTTCCTTTCCTTCTGAAAAAAATTTCAAGAAAAGTTCTTGAAAATAAAAAGCTACCGTCCCCAAAGATTGTAACCATTGTACTCCTAGTACAACATCAGCACCTCCCATAGGAATGGAAAGCATTGGACTAGTCAATACATATTTCCCCATGGTTAGCTTGATATTATGGCATTTTTCAGAGTAATTTATAGTTCCTCCATTTGCAACCATCACTTGACATTCTGGTGCTGGGTATAGGAAACAATTTAATTCCTTGGCTACCTTACAATGAATAAAATTATGGGTGTTACCTGAATCAATCAACACTATTACCTTTTTCTTCTTGATTTGTCCTTTTATCTTGAGAGTTTGAGGAGTGGTAATTCCTGCCAGTGCATTACACGATATGGTCGGATTCATTTCTTCCTCTTTTGGGGCTGGTTCCCGGTGTATATCCTCTTCTTGTTCATTTTCTTCTTCCTCTTCACAATCTATGTAAAATAATTTCTTCTCAGCACACTTATGACCTTTAGTGTATTTGCTATCACAACTGTAGCAAAGCCCTTTTGCTCTTTTTTCTTCCAATTGTTGTGGAGTCAACCTTGTAGGTTGTGGAAATCTAGGCGTAGCAACACTTCCTTCTTTATAGAATTGAGTGGTAGGCTTCCTTGTCGCCATAATTTTACATTCAACTTTTCTTGCCAACCTGAATGCCTTCTCCAATGAATCAAGTTCCAAAACGCGAACTTCATGTTGGATGTTATCCTTTAAAGTGCCTAGGAAGAGATCAATCCTGTGTTCCTCTGTAAGATCAGTTACCCTTATATTCAATTTTGGGAAGTCCTCAATGTGCTGCCCCACTAAACCCTTTTGTTTGAGATTTATCAATTGGGTAAAGAAGGTGTTGCTCTTTGTATCCTCATAATGTGCTATCATTTCCTCCGTAAAAATTGACCAAGTGACAATTTTTTTACGGGAACAAAGCCATCGCTACCATACAAATGTATTTTGTTCTAAATGTAAAGTTGCAATGCGTACCTTTTGTGTGTTTTGCACGTTATGGAGATCAAAATATTGCTCCATCTGTAGTATCCATGTTACAGGATACTTTCCATCAAACTTCCTCATATCCATTTTTGGAATATGGTGGTTCTTCCCGCCAACATTAGAGTTTATGAAATCATGATTAACATTTATTTTGTTCTCATCATGAGTTTCCTCTACTATATTTTCACCATTAGGAAACATTTATTGTATCAACTTTGTCAAAACTTCTATGTCTGCTTTTAAATCATTCTTCATGTTTTCCATTTTAGCTTCCATGTCATCCATCTTAGATTCCATGCCAGCTTCCATGCCATCTATCTTAGATTCCACGCCTTTCTTCAAACCATCCATATTATTCTTCACACCATCCATCTTTGTTTCCATGCCTTTATTCAAAACTTCCATTTCATTTTTTGCTGCTCTTTGCGAGAGCGAAATTTGGTGTACTTGCTCTTGTAATTTTGATAGATCATATTGCAATTCTTCATCTTCATGAGTCATAGTAGAGCCTTCTGAAGGCTTAATGGGTGTTGAATTATTTTTATGGGGCATTTTTTAGAACCCAATACTAATATCTATTATACAATATGCCCTTGGAATCAATTCAAACTGATTTTTCAAGCAAGAATTATACAATTCGGAAAAAAAATACACACCTTTTTCTTGCTTTTGAGGAGCTCGATATTGAAATTGGATTGTCTCTGTGATTGCAGCTCTTCAATATCTGAAATTCATCACTAAAGTAGCCCTTTGAATTCTCTTTTGAATGCCATAGGTCAGACCTGATTTGGATTCTCCAAGACAAAGTTATGTCCAATCTCCCACAATGACCTAATTATGGATTGGTTCAGTAGAGCGAATTTGTACGAATTACCACGTGTCACTGTTTCATCCTTCACCTCTAAAATTGATACCCAAGAAACTACACTCCGTGTACTTCTGACCAATTTTTACAGCACTCCAATCTGATGCTCAGAGAGAGAGTTATTGAACTTTTCCCACGACCACCTCTTTGAGATGAAATTTGGGAGCTTGAAAAAGCACTACCTTCCACAGATCATATCTCAAAAAATATTGCGAACCAAGCTCTGAAATTTTGCGATGATTTTCCTCAGGATTTCAGCTTCGCACCCTAAAAATTTTAGATTATGAACCTTCGTAGAAAACAGGTTGTAGCGCAAATTCCACGATGACCTGTTTAGGAGCCTGAAAAAAGACCTAACTTCCATAGATCATATCTCCGAAAATGTTGCGAATAAAGCTCTGAAATTTTTAGAAGATATTCCTCAGGATTTCAGCTTCGCACTCTAAAAATTTTAGCTTCTGAAACTTCGTAGAAAAAAGGTTATAGCGAAAATTACACGATGACCTGTTTGGAGCAGCGAAACCCTAGAATCCCAAGCTCTGATACCAAATGTTGTGTAACCAGCTCCAAAAAAAAAAGGAATGAGATATAAACACCTTAGAAATAAGCCACTTGAGGGGGAAACCTCCAATACATTACATAAATGAACAATTCTTGGATGGTACAATTTACAAAACCTCCTTTCTATATATACGAGTCCATGTGGCCATAATGTAATCCTAGTGGGCCACAATGTAATCCTAGCCGACCTAACAATAATAATTTAATGGCACAATAATAACAAAATGGGGGTTACAAGGGTACAATAATAATAATAATGGGGTTACACTAATAACAATAAGGGACTATACTAGTAATATAGGGACCTAACAGTGCCCAAAATTATTACACCTATAATATTCAATGTTATTTAAAAAGGGGAAAAGGAGGTTATACTTACCATACCCTCTATTCAACGAATTTCTTTCTCTACTACTTGAATCCCTAGTACTTTTGAGCCTTTGAAAATTATTTCCTTGAGGATAAAAGGACCTATGTGTGTGGCTATTTGAACTAATTTTCTGAGAAATTCATGGATGTGTCTGAAACAATGTGTTTCTTCTCTTTTGTTGCAACTATTTCTTCTTATATAGAGACTTAGAGGCATAATGTCCTACTTGACCACTATAAAAACATGTGAGGGGGAATTTATCTTTGGCTTCATGATTTACTTACTCCTTAGGTGTTTCTTTACTTGATTCTCCTTTACAGTCCAAAATAGTCTTAACCGGAGGGGCTCTTTGGCTGCTTTGAATCTCATCCAAAGCATCAAATATTTGATATCTGGACAAATGATCTTTTACTATGCTATTCTCATCTTCTACTTTCTGACTTATGGATTTAAGCTTAATTTCCTCAAAATATAATAGGAGCTACTTCTCAAATATATGTTTTCTTCAAGATCTTCCAACTCAATAGAGAAGCTACTATATTCACAACTGGTGTCTATTTCACTTACAAATTGTTCAATATCTGGTTTCCTTTATGAATCTAAGGTTTCTTCTATAGACACGTGAATTATTCTATCTTCCTCTCTACTAGAGGTGTACCCATTATCTTGTAAATAAGCATCTAGATCTGCTACTTCTATAAAATTAGTTCGTACCCATTATCTTGTAGAGAAGTGTCTATATATGCTACTGCTATCAAAGTAGTTCCTTCTTCACTACTACTAGATGAACACTGAGAAGATAGATGGCCTATTATTCTACAATAACAACATAAAAACAACTTAATTGTAGTTTTCATCTCCTTTGAATATTACCAATGATAATGAGAAACTTGGCCTCTTGATACATGAGAATACTCTTCTTGTTCTTATTTACGATTTACATTTGCTCCATGGCTCCTTGATATCACCACCAGATTGAATTTATTCAACATAGATGGACTAAATCTTATTCCATATCTCCTTTGCAGTCTCACAACGGATCACATTTATAAGCTTCTTTTTAGAAAACCATTTCAAGATTTCATCTATGGCTTGTTTTTTAAATTCACCGTCGTTTATTCCATTCTATAGCCATACAATAAAGTCAATATCTTGTAGGTATATAATCATTCTTACCTTCCCAGACGTACAATTTTACCAATTTAAATATGGAACTTCGTCTTAGGTAATCCAATCTTGGTTCTGCATGATCCCTAATATTCCTCCCAATTGTTAGACTAATATTGAGGGAAACTTGGATCTGATACCAATGATTAGAAACCGAGACACTACTGCGAGGGGGGTAAATCGATAGTGTAACCAAATTTTACAACTATTTCCAATTTAAAAAATTCAATCTATTTGAAAACCTTTCATTTAATTGGCAGCATAAGTCAATAATGTGAAACAAAATAATCATTAACGCATACATATGCAAATATAAAGACACCAATATTCTTATTTATTCCTTTTGCATAAACAAGATAGAACCTGTTATTACATCATTTCCCTATAAGATTCTACTTGTAGGTTTCTTATACTTCCACCTAATTGAAGCTACCACTCCCAAATTTATCATCTACTATTGAAAGGAGATATTACACCTCATTTATCAACTGCCACTGAAAGGAGATACTACCCTTGATTTATCATCTTCCACCCCTGGTTTTTCAGCTTTTACTGAAAGGAGCTCTCACCCCTAATTATTTACCAGCCACTACTAGAAGGAACTACAACCCTTGAAATGCAAGCTCCAACTTTTTGGCCATGTTGATCCATATTTCATATTATTTTCAAACTCATATCAACAAAAAATTCTTGCTTCAAACATAATTTACCCTAATTCTATAACTCAATGTCTTTTTTGCATAGTTAAACTCTTTTATTTCTCTCTTAAAATACCTTGTTTCTCAAATACCTCAACCACCTCAAATAATCAATATCACCATAAAAAACCCTTCAATGCCTTCAAAATATACCTTTTAAAACCCATTGAATTCCCTCTAAGATTCACCTAAAATTTGATGTATTCACCCCCTAATGCATCTCTGATGATCACCATCTTTGCTGGTATAATTATGCTTATAAAGGAATTGAGCTGATATTTTTAGATTTTAACTTTAGTTATCTTTAGCTCATAACTCACACTTAACTAAGTTTTTATCTTGAATTCTTCTTATTTTAGTAATTTTAGTATGTCCTTTTTATGTGTAATAATAGTCTTCAATCTTTGATCTGTTTTCCTAACCTCAATCTCTAAGTTTTTTTGTTAATTTCTTCAATTCTGGAATTTTACAAGGTTTTGTAGAACTTCTATCTACAATTCCCACTTTAGGAATATCTAGTTTTGGAAAAAACTACTGAATACTCTACTGAGTCTATCGATACCACCAAAAACACTCCCAACTCATTCATGCCATGTTAACCAAGTTTTAACACACTACTAGTTTGGTGGACTAGCCCCAAATATGTCACAAAACACCAAATAGACGCCAACTCATTCATGTTAGGTCCATAGGTGCTTTGTTAAATCATGAAGGCCCATGGTGCTAACACCATTTAATTAATATTGTAGATCAGTCATAGCCCCGAGGGCTTAAGCACATATAACTCTGCATATAACCTCCTACTAGGCCCATTTAGCTAAGCCTTAAGGAACTTAACCATCACATCAAACATTCTGCACCGTCACTCACTTATTGCACACAAAACCAAGTCCTATAGTGAACCTTTAGCCCCCAACCTTATTTCCCCATAAATCAGTCTTTGATCTGCAGGGGATACCTTCAAGGTTAATCCTCCAGGATTACGTGTCCTACGGGGTTCACCCACGGTCTGCCACACTTTCGCTATGCCACTCTAATTGGTCTACTACACCACATATATGCTAGATTGTATTTCCACCTCCTCCCGGTGCTTCGTCACCCCGACTATTAAACTTGCAACTCATTTGAAAACCACCGGGGTGACATGTCCCTGTGGGACCATGCTGCACACATGAACCAATAGGAAAAACACTAGGATGACCTATCTACCACATTGTCTGCCAACCATACTCCTCTACCACATGTCACTCACTAATAGGTTCCATGTGTCACTTGTTTTGAGTCCACTTGGCCACTTGAAAATGCCAAAAATGTGTAACACGTGTCATCCTCTCATAGGTCCACGTAAAAATGACATCATCATGCCATCATGTCTCAACATGTGCTTGCATTTCATCTGTATTATCAAATGATAGTGCGCTAAGTCTCATTCATTGGATGGTCCACATTATCAAATAACCATGTCATCGTACAAAAAAATGGGGGTCCCAAACTTGTGAATTTTTGCAAATTTTATTATAAAATTTTAGTCCTGACAGGAAGTCTTCAAAGTAAATGATGGACATATTTTCGTTTCCTCGATTTGTCTCCCTATAAATAAAAATTCGAGCTATTTTGGACATCGTCAGGGTGATGTATCAAGTGGGGTCCCCTCTCATTGTCTTCCGCCAATCACCTGCCACATTTGCCACATTGGCCTACCTAGTCACCCTAGAACATTAGACTTGCGCTCTTTCAAAGACAACCGAGTGACCCTTGGTGGGACAACGTGTTATATTTCTTGAGCTTTCCATTGGTCCACCTTCACACCCACTTAGATTTTCTTGCCATTATAGAAATTTTGAGGTTTAAAGTGGGTCTCCTAAGGAATATTATAAAATAATAGTGGAAATAATAAAATAAGATCATATTACCTCATCAAGATTTTGAGAGAAAAAGGGGAAAAACTACTTTTTCAACTCGCATTTTCAACTTATCACCCTACGATTTCACTCAAATTTCCAATGGGAGCACTTATTGGATTCAAAATTTAATTTTCATCCAAGACTTGCCCATGTTGCATACTTTCAATGGACCCTACTACATGAAAATTGTGAAAGACATGAAAAACATTTTTTCATGCTTTTGAAATTTTTCATGTAGTAGGATCCATAAAAAGTATTCAACATAGGTATTCCTTGGATGAAAAATAACTTATGAATCCAACGAATGCTCCCACTCAAAATTTGAGTAAAAACATAGGGTGATAAGTTGAAAATACAAGTTGAAAAAGTGGTTTTTTACTTTTATCTTTTTACCTTTTTACTCCAAAAATGGTGAATCATCTGCCATTGTTGACATCATCATATTGAATCCTATTAGTTCTTATAAAGTTGGTTTTTGTGGTACATTTTTCTTTTGAGGCCCATTTTTTACCTCAAAATTTATCTCATGCATGTCACATTGCCAAAACACCCTTCAAATGTCAGAGGCTTATTTAACCTTGCGCAAGTTTGTCACTCGAATTGATCTTGATGGTTAATTGATATCATCCTCTATCATTGGATTCCTTGAGGTGAAAGACAATGTGATAAATCCCTCATTATTTTACCATCCGATATGATATGCACCACTGGATTAGAGTCTTCTCTAGTTGATATACAATTTTAATTAAGTGTTCAATACACTATATGCTCCACCATACACTCTCATAACCTTGGAAGAATGCTAAAAAATTTCCAAGTTTGGAGTGTGCTACATTCACTACCAATTTTGGCCCTGCAAAGTTTGGCTTTTAACCTACAACTTTGAATGGCCATATATTTTGATCCAGGAAGCATTTTTCAGACTTCAACATACCATTGGAAAGCTCTTTCTAACCACCATAAAACTGCACTATTTACAAGATCCCTTTTGTTGTCTTGATTTGGGCTGACCCAGGTTCGATATTACTATGCACCAAAAAACCCTTGATCACTAGCCCTTTTGGTAGTGACCTGCAAGCAGATTGGAGTCTCACCCAAAGTGACTATGGTTGGATGTAGAACCAGGTTTCTGCAAACCTTAAGGAACTAAGATATGTGGTATTTTTATATTATCTTATGCTTATAAATTATAAATAACTTCACCACATTCAATTAATCACAGAAACATGCCATATAAACCGATAAATCATTATTGTGCTGAAGTAAAATGAAACAACGGATAATAATAAATTATACACATACACACGAACACCAACATATCGTCCATAAAACTATTTATTTATTATGATGATTCTTTGAATACAAATAGACTCTACTTGTGCACTAAGATGCAAGCGGTCTATGCACTAAGTTGTAGACTCTTCCCAGGCCTCTGCGCACTTAGTTGTAGAGCCTTCTGTTCGCTACAAAATATAGATTATAAAAATTCACCCATACTACATACATGTATATAAACATAGAATTTCAACCCTTTATATATTATTATATCATAGGGCTACATTATTACAATTATACCATGGTCCAAATACCATGGGCTCCCCAAAACAAGCAACTTTATCCCAACACCATTTACAAAATTTTGCGCTTTACAAAAAGGAGGGGCTTTGACTCACCCTGAATCCCCTATGACACCACATGGTATATTTAAAATGCTCCACTACGTGGTCCACTTCGTGTTACGCCCCAAAAAATGTAGAGTCCTAGCCAAAATCCAGGCTAAGTTGGATTGCACTCAACAGGTCTCCAACACTCACATGTGACGCGTCCCGAGTCACCCGGTTATTTTTCCTCTGGTCTTTGTTGCAATGTTGTCATAGGCACTATTGAACTTTTGCAGAATCTCTAAGATCTACTTTTCTTCGCTGCACACTTCTTCCAACAATGTTTTTTTTTCCAGTCCTATAGTATTTTGCAATACTGCCTCTTCTCTCTGTCGAATCTCTTGAATCTTCCCATCCACTTCTTGAGACAATTGGAGAGCCTCATCCTGCCATGGTTGAGTTCTATTTGTCAAAACCTACTCTTCTTTACTCAACTCCTCTATTTTCTTCTGGAGTGCATTTGCTTCATTGATCTGGGTGAATTTCTGTGATATTGGTAAGGTCTTCTTAATTTCTCGAATCTCACCTAGCTACTTCTGCTTCTATTGAATGTCTTCTTATAGCTTCTGCACATGTTGATTTTTCTGTAGTGAAATCCAAATCTGTAAAGTTTCATCCAACATCTTCCCACAAGCTACCACTATCGCGGAGATGTCGGCCACTATAGTCTTTAGGTCGATCTCCCTCTTCTCCTGCACTTCCAGTGGTGTGCTTGGTTGAAGCTTCATCTATAGCTCATTGATATTTATTTAATATTGAAATTATACATCTCCAACCTTATTCTTGTATTCCTTTACTACAAGACCGAGGTTTGCGACCTTGTCTTCTAGAGATTCCTCCTCATGAACATCACTGTTTGGGACCTCACGACATGTGGCTTCGACCACCTCCTTCAACTACTGTTGTTTTTGTACTACCTGGTCCTTCTCTTGGATATCCTGGTCGAGTTGCTGCTTCAGCGAAGCTCACTCCCTCTCTACTTGAATATTTAACTTTGACAAGAGTTGTTTGTGCTACTTCTTCTCATCTATAATATCTTGTTGTATCTCATGCAATCTCTGAAATGGTAGTTCTATGATGTTCATGTTTACATATTTCCATCCTTTCATCTATTGTTGTACCTCGCCGGAGTCTAACTGCAGGGCTCTTACAAGTATCTGCGTTATCTGTGCCCCAAGTGTTGGCTCTATTAATCTCTATTCTTAGAGACTTTCCTTTTCTTGTACCAGTTGTCTGGTTGTCTGTGCCAATATCTTTAACTCTGAAATACACTCCTCGACACCTATTAGAAGTGTGTCGTAGCAATCCTCTAACCTATTCCATGATTATGTCATAGCTTCCTGTATCATGTCTCCAATATGATCCAATTCCCCATCAGTGACAACCATTGGTGTTATATATTTTGTCGTGTCTGCATTTTACTTCTTTTTGGGTTTCTTGGAAGCTTCGGCACCGAACTTCCTCTTCTCTGCGGAGGAGGGATTTGTCTCAGTCTTTTCAGACTCCTTATTCTACTTATCTCCATTAAACATTTTTAAACCCTTAAAACGATGTAAAGGTTTTTCATAAACAAATTACAAAGTTTAATGTTCTATAATAGAATATGAACATATATTTATCCAATCATATGGTTCATATGAATATCCTGCACAGTGTTGACATTCAAACCATATGAAAGCTCTATGAGAAAACCAAAACTGAAAGAAAACTGAAGCATTATAAATTATTCAAATTAACTAATTAAAAATGCTTCACTACACTTTAAAATGAGAATCCATTTATAACTAAATAAAGCGAGGAAAAAGAGTCAATGTGATTCCCTAACACATGGGGACTTTCCTGGAGTGGTTGCACATGCTAGAGTAAACCAGTAAACTTAGTTTTCTACAGTCATGATTAGAAAATAATTTGCAAAGTGATAACACACCACAAAAGAATTGGTAGACTCATGAAAAAAGTTAATATTAATATCAAAATGTTTACAACCACACTTTTAAGTGTTTCATCATTGGAGCTATAGATATTTATAGAACTTTCAGATAGAATTTGTTAAGAATTTTAATGCATACTTTTATTCCAAGGTAACAATATGATATTTCGTTCCCATGGGGCATAGAAAATACTGTGATGGGGTGTAATGTTAAGTCACTCTCTGATGTGAAGTTCACCGGTTCGAAACTTTGTGGGGAAAAATATAGTCATGTTAAGGGCTGGTGTGGCCAAGGCTAAGTACGATCCCTGGGTTATTTTGATGGCTTAGATGCCCCTGGGTAGTAGTTTCTCAAGCCAAAGGCTAAGCATGTAGCCTATCTCTAGAGGACATAGAAAACTTGACAAACAAAAAAAACAAAAATGATATTTCGTGAATCTTTATGAAATGGATCTATTGAATATGTGTGAGAAATACATGGTTATACACATGAATTTATCTAATGAAATCTTGGGATGCTTGTGGATTCGATCCATAGCTGGCACTAATAGTTCCATTCCAACTCACATGCTCTACCACTACTGAATTACTCTACCACAAATTTGACCATTGAGACAACGCTTCGACTATAATGTTGACCTCACTCCTATGTCGATATGGTAGGCATTCGTTTAACTTCAAAAAATGGAAAAGCTTAAGATTCCCTTTTGCGACATCCTCCAATCTACACTTTTGTTGAACCATGTCTACAACCATGTGAACTTGTGATTCGAATATAGAATCAAGGACCAGCTATAGAATGTGTTAGTTTATGTAACTGCAACATTTTAAACTATTTTTACAAATATTTATATATATAACTATAGAAACATGGGCATGTTTACTTTATATTTTTCCAATTTGTAACCTTTGTTGCTTCAGACATGATTTTATACCAAAATTATAGCATTGTAATATGGAAGGATGGCTATGGCAAGCTTCTAAGAATAAAATAGGAAAAACTATTAATAACAGAGTGACAAAAATAGTCCATTTTAGGCTTCAACAACTTGAACAATGGTTGCACAAAATATATGTCTTTTGCTCACACATCTAGTTTGTGTTATGACTTATTTGCCCCCACTTATCCTTTCAAATATATTTAATCTACTATGATAGCATCTACTCTCACTACCTTACATGCAACTAGTATGTTTCCTTTGTCTACAATATTTACTTCGTAAGGCATTATTATTTGAAAATAACTTTCCTCTCATGCCACTTGTGTCATTTTGAGTCATTGATTTTGGTGTTAGAGGATTGAAATATTGTGTACCATAAGATCAAAAACTAATATTAAATAGTTACGATTTATAACTTTATTCTCTACCACCAAGTTTGCCCTTATCTCAAGTTACTTCCTTTTACTGCAAACCAGGCAGCGTCTATGTGATAAAATTGAGTACCAAGATTCATTATCCTCGGACATAGCATTCACAATGTGGAAAAAATCTCTGGTTTGCAGCTACAATGGATGTATTGTTTACGGTTGGAGAGGCAACCTATAAGCACTAACAATGTGGAAAAATCTCTCGTTTACATCGCTTTGAAATCATATTGAATTGTATTATTGTAAGTGAAATAAACCCTGAGTCTATAGAATGAATGGCGAAGATTCAAAAACCTATTTTTTTAATTTCCAGAAAACTTCATAAATTTGGTCTTGAGATACATCTCTTTTTCTAATAAGCCTAAAAAACATACTTTTACTTAAAACAACCTTTTACTTAAAACAGATCCAAAGACACATCCATCTAAAGAGAGTGCAGCCTATTCTAAAAATAACTATAAATATGTTCCATATAATTAATTCAAACTAATTTAAGATTATTTTGAAGTATTATCCATTCTTGTCAATGGTAAAAGGAAATGTAAAACATTAATTTTTGACATTCAAAGTTGGAAATCATTCATACTAATTCCCAAATGGAGGATCGAATGAATTTTTTGAGATAGAGGTTGCTGGTGCCGCTTCTATTTCTGAAATATCATGTAAAATACTAAAAGCTATCAATAATTTAGTGAGTAGCAACGAGTGATTTTTGTTGAAGACTACCATTTTAGATCAGTGAATATATTCTGCAAAGATGTAGATGTAGATGTAGGCGTAGGCTTCATATTTATAACTTTGGTTGTGACTTTGGTTTATCACTTACACGAACTTTGACGTATATTTTTGTGTATTGATCTGAAAAAGACGCATTCAATCAAAATTGCAATTAAAGATATTGATTAGCGATTTTAGACAGGTATGTTTCAATAAATTCCCCCTCACCATATGATTTAAAATTAGCGGAAGTATGTGAAATGCAAGTAGATTAGTTCAACTTAAACTTATTCAGATAGATAATTGATCAACGAATTTGTATTTTAGGCCAATCCGGAAGTGATCTTGATGTGTCATAAATTTTAATGCGCACTTAGCTTAACATACATATCACAATCTAGTTTTATTTTATGCCAAATCATGAGTGCATGTGATGTTCTAATAATAGATAGCAAATTGGACCATAATGATATGAAAAAATTAAGAAACTAAATTGTTTAGTACCAAATTCGACCATAATGATAAAAAAATTAGGAAATTAGATTGTTCTACTTGGTTCTTCGAATAAATTTCGATTCAGGACTAGATTGTTCTACAATGCTCAAAATACAAAACCCCAACTTCTATGGCGATTCAAAGGTGGTTATTGATTGGATAAATGGTAGAAGTGAGCTTACTGTGCCTAACTTGCGGGGATGGATGAAGAGGATTTATTATTTATGGCAAAATCTAAATCAGCCTCCTATTATGCATATATATAGAGAAGTCAACACCAGGGCGGATGGCCTGTCCAAAAAGGGTGTCTGTGTGGAATTTGGACAGATGTATTTCACCGGTATCAAAGATGGGGACGTGATTTGGAACCTGACTGTTCCTGTACCATGACTTTTTGCGGCGTGATGGGCTACTTTTTCTTCCTTGGTTCCTACTTTTTTTCTTTTGATTATATACTTATATATCTAGTATCTGCCTCCTTTTTTCTTTCGTTTCAGCAATCTATATTTCAGTTTATCTGATGATCTCGGATCTCTATCTTGGACCCCTGCCATTTTGATTGTCGAAGGCTATTGTCCTAGGTGACGCATCTGCTGTGCTTTCTGGACACTACCATGGGACAGGGGTGTATTGCATGTCTTTTTTCCTCTTGCCTGCTCTGTTGTTTTGGTTCCCAACATGTGTTATCATCAGTGTACATGGTGGTTACCTCTTGCTTCTTTGGATGTCTACTTCAAGCGAGCGGGCCGGGTTTTGTGCCGATGGTTTCAATATTACAAGCGAGCCAGTTTACATGGTACCTATCATGCATTTTCGAGTGGGTATGGACCCATGCTGGGCACTTCCTTCAGGCGAGCCTGTATCTATATTGCTACCCTCAGCAGTTAACTTTTTGTACTTGACTGATCTGGATGTCTTCTTCAAGCGAGCGGGCCGGTTTTTTTTTTGTGTTGGTGGTTTCGATATTACAAGCGAGCCTGTTTACATGTTTGCCTTTCATGCATTCGTGTGGGTATTGGCCCAAGCTTGGCACTTCTTTCAGGCGAGCCTGTTTCTATATTGATACTCTCAGCAATAATCAGTTTTGTTTCTTCGCTGATCTGTGGTCTTCATGGTTTGGGGGGTTTATATATTTATGATGTCTCTCACACCTGGGTCGTCCTTTGTGGCGGTTCTTTACCCAGGTCTCGCCTTCCGTATTCTACCTATCAGCCTCTTTGATTCTCTTTACCGTTTGTGCTATCATGTATGTATTATAATGTTAGCAGGGATGTTTGGTAAAACTTTGATGGGGTTGGCTTGCCACCTGAAATTTTGCTTGTCACATACTTTGAACGTCTCTCTTCTGGACGTTTGGTATTGTATTTGGAAATCTGGTTTTCTTTGCTGTATACACAGCGGGGAAGTGATGTCGTATATGTACTGTTATATTTCCCATTAATATACAACGTTTTTTTTCTTCTGAAAAAAAAAATATAGGCCAATAGTGCACACAAGTATTTGACGAAATTCATGTTAATATATATTAGCCTATGGCTTAGGATGTATATGAAAATCTATAGCTTCTATTCATAGTTGGGTGCAGGATTAGATCATAGAAGAAGAACAATGCACATTTCAATGAAATTTTGGAGAATTTTTTATTGATATTGATGTTAATATATATTAACTTATGGTTTGGGATGTATACAAAATGTTAAGGTTTACCAAAACGCACTTTTATGTATTTTTTTTTAATATATAAATTAATAATTTGTAAATATATTTATTAAATTTAGTTAAATTTTAGTAAATTTTATGATTATTTTATCAAAATGTTTTTTTTGAATTTTGAGTAAGTATAAAATTGTAAGACTTATATTATTACATTATAAAGAATAAAATATGATAATAACATAAAATGCAAGATAATATGGAATTTGTATGTCTATGTGTAATACGGAATTTGTATGGTTATGTCTAATATGGAATTTGTATAGAAATTCAATTTAATGAACAACAAATTATTTAATTTATCAAATAATTAGTTATATGAATTAATATAAAAATTTCTACAATTTGTTATTCTAAATGTGAAATTATAAGTTTTTTTTATGTATATGATTTTATTTGCTTTAAACAATTTTTAAGAAATTTTTGAAGTTGTCAAAATTATAATTTTTCCATTTCATTTTTAAAAATATTAAAAAAATAATATATTTAAATAGTTATAAGAAATATACTTCTAAATTTTTTTCAATTAGTAACTATGAACTATGGTTTTAATAGTGATCCATGTACTGATTGGTTTGATTTCTAATTAAGGTTTATATATTTTTCGAAATAGAATTATTATGTACATGTTTAATGTTATCATTTGAAACTCGATTTTTCCAAATCTTTTTCTATTTGCCTATTTATAATTAAAAATATGAGAAGAATAATTTGATATATAATTAAAATTACTTTAGATTATAAAATATTTAAAAGATAATAATATATAATTAGAATCACTATGTGATGTTCTAATTATAGTTACCAAATTTGACCATAATGATAGGAAAAAATTAGGAAACTAAAAGTTGGTGATCTGATGTTATAATTATAGTTACCAAATTCGATCATAAAGATAGGAAAAAATCAGGAAATTAGATTGTATTAGATTGTTCTATTCTGTTTTGAATAATTAATTATAATTACCAAATTCAATTATAATGATAGCAAAATTTAGAAAATTAGAAATAATTAATTATAGTTACCAAATTCGACTATAATAATAGAAAAAATTAAGAAATTAGATTGTTCTTCGGTTCTTCGAATATTTCTTCAAATAAAACGTCCATTAGAGTTACCAAATTTGACCATAATGATAGAAAAAAATAAGAAATTAGATTGTTTATTCTGTTCTTCAAATAATACGTCCATTGGAAGTTCCATTCAGGACCAGAAAATACAGGGAGAATAATGCACATAAGTATTTGATGAAATTCATGCTAATATATATTAACCTATGGCTTAGGATGTATACAAAAAGCTATAGCTTCCATTCATAGTTGGGTGGACGATTAGATCATAGAGGGAGAACAATGCACATTCAAATGAAATTTTGGAGCAAATTTTAATGATATTCATGTTAATATATATTAACTTATGGCTTGGAATGTATATAGAAATTTAGGGTTTACGAGAAGGCATTTTTGTAAAGGAGAATATTGGTGTATGTGTTATTTTTTTAGTGTATAAATTAATAATTGTAAATATATTTATTAAATTTAGATAAATTTTAGTAAATTTTATGATTATTTTTTTAAAATGTTTTTTTTTTAATTTTGAGTCAGTATAAAATTGTAAGAATTATCTTATCACATTATAAAGAATAAAATATAGTAATAACATAAAATGCACGATAATATGGATTTTGTATGATGATGCATAATATGAAATTTGTATAGAAATTCAATTTATTGAATAACAAATTATATAATTTATAAAATAGTTAGTTATATGAATTAATACAAAAATTTCTACAATTTGTTATTTTAAATGTGAAATTATAAGTTTTGATTATGTATATAATTTTATTTGCAATAAAAAAATTTTAAGAAAGTTTTGAAGTTGTCAAAATTATAATTTTTCCATTTCATTTTTTAAAAACATTAAAATATATATATATTTGAATAGTTATAAGAAATATACTTAAACATTTTTTTTTTCTCTTAGTAACTATGAACTATGTTTTTAATAGTGATCCATGTACTGATTGGTTTGATTTCTAATTAAGGTTTATATATTTTTCCAAATATAATTATTATGTATATGCCTAATGTTATCATTTGAAACTGGATTTTTCCAATTTTTTTTCTATTTTCCCATTTATAATTAAAACTATGTGAAGAATAAATTAATATATAATTAAAATTACTTTACATTATAAAATATATAAAATATAATAATATATAATTAAAATCACTATCTAGAAATTTCTTTATGAAAAAAGTTGGTGTATAAAATATAAAAGTAATTATGTATATATTTTATGATTCAAATGCATATGCAATCAAATGCATTGTTTGCTAGAAATCTAGCTAATATAAAAAGAATTGCATATATATTTTATGATTCAAATGCATATGTTTATGATTCAAATTCATATGCAATCAAAGAATTGTTTGTTAGCACTCTAGTGTGAAATTTTGTTGATGAGAAATAAAACACATAATGCTACTTTCTAGATATAAAATATTCCTTGGATATTTTTCCAAAGAAATTATTCTTCTTATTTAGAAAAACATAGGTGCTCTTCCTTTATACTAGATTACTACTAAGTAAAAATATTATAAAAAAAATGTTTATTAAAATAATTTTTTATCTAGAATTTTAGGAAATATGTTTTTTATAAAAAAAATTGATATTAAAATGAAAATGTTGAAGGTATTGAAATAAGAATTAGGCAATCTAGCTAATATCAAAAGAATTGTGTATATATTTTATGATTCAAATTCATATGAAAACGAAGAATTGGTTGTTAGCACTCTAGTGTGAAAATTTGTTGATGAGAAGTAAAACACATAGTGCTATTTTCTAGATATAAGATATATCTTGGATATTTTTGCCAAAGAAATTATTCTCCTTATTTAGACAAACATAGATGCTCTTTCTTTCTACTAGATTATTAGTAAGTAAAAATATTATAAAAAATTGGAGGGTGGAAGTGGGGTATATCTTTCTAAAAAGACACCCAATCCCCAAATGTTGTTGTGTGTTGTGGTGAATACACGAGTTTGTCATTGGAGACAATTGGGAGGTAATATCACAAGAGCTAAATTCCACGCACCTTACCCCTAGCTAGGAGAAAGTGTAACTAACATCGTCACTTCTCAATTATTTGGCTAATAGGTTGTATGTGGGTTATGTATTCACTCAAATAATCCCCTTATTTGAATTTTCCTCCAACTGCTAAATTGTTGTTGAATGTACTAGAAAAATCATTTGTTGCATGTACTAACACATCCATGAACAACGACACAAACACAAGCATGTCATGCATGTCATTGGAGAGACTTGAATATTGGCGGGGAAAACATCAAAAACCGACTTTTTCATACCGTTTAAGCCACCTTTGACTTAGGGTGTAATTTTAATTAGATCATTTTTAGAGACGAATTTTATCATTTTTTGGTTATTTAGCAATGTCATCCATAAGGATGAGGTAGGGTGCATAGTCATGAGCAATTTTGTTGGAAATTGGAATAGTTACCCCTCAAACCTAGTAACTAATCAAAAGAAATTTATCTTGAATACCTTATAACAAAAACTATTATCCATTTCATTGTTAATTAAAGATGATATGAGATTACTTGTGTTATGAAATGTTTGATTTAAACCATTTACTTAAAATAGTTTGGAATGGTGTAGTTGTTAATCAAGTAGGATATATGCTATTGCCTCATCACTATTTGTTTATTTGTCTCTTTCTTATTAATGATGAAATACTAATATTTATGTTGTTATTGAGTCATCATGGAATTTGTATATTCTATATAGCTATAAGTAATTTGGTGTTTTATCCTTTATGTTGACCTTCAATATATAGGTTCGAATTGATAGGATTTCATGTGAAATTTTTTATTATTGTAGCAAGCAACATTTTTTATTTTTGTTCGATAGCCAATTTTGTATAAGGTTCCCCAAATGTTGAATTGTTTCAAGTGACAACTCCACATTTCGTAAACTTTAAAGATCCCTTAAATTGGTACATTTTCGATATAACAAAATGCAACCCATTGTCAACAGTCATAGAAACATCCAAATATAAAAAAAAATATCATCTCGTCAAATGCTTAACCCACTAGCGTAAATATTATAATTATATACCATACTTAAGCTTCTTAGTAGTCTCTTACGAAGTACAACCTCTCATAGTGATAATTTGATATCCCATTAATAGAGTTCAATAATCATCAGAGTAATTAGTACTATGGATAGGATAAATATTACATACAGTTGTCTAACATAAAAAAAATTGGATTGGAGGCTCATATGCAAGTCAACTACCAAGCAGTCTCTAATATGTTTATAAACTTTCACATAGTTTAAATCCAGAAATCTAAATTCAACTATGTTGAAATGTGAAAATATATGTACTCATGTTGTTTTTAGCATTAAGCTTGACATTTCACTTTGTTGATAAGGTGTTTCTGAACTGCAATCTTTGTCACAAGGATTATGTGTTTAAGATTTTGGGGATTATAGGAAGCTTTCGATGCAGAGCTTTTAGGATTCAGTTCCATTTTTCTTCCATTTATCTATTGGTGGCACCATGGAAACAATGGTCCCTTGTACCACAAGAGAACATACATGTATTGGTTTCTACAGTTGGCATGTACATACTAGAGAAATTCTAGAGAAGCACACATTATTAGTGAACATACTTTTGAAAAAACATATATTAATTGGATTCCTCAGACTACCATCATTCCTAATTGTTGTAGCTTTATTGTCAAAGTTTAAATTTCAAAGTTTTATTAGATAAACACCATTAAACAAGAAAAATTGCATATAATTTTTACTGCTTCCTTCTATTCTACTCTTTCATGTGTTTTTACTATTTCCTATGTTACCACCATCCCAAAATGATACACACATCATCATATAGCACTTCCCCATTCACGTAAATCTTCAACTCACACCATAAATAGTTACATTAGTATGGTGCTTATAATAGAAACAATGTCCAATCAAACTAAATAAAATTGATATAAAAACCAAAACAATACATAATAACATATAGTAATTTATTTATTATATTATGACTTATTATATTATAAACATATAACTTGATATTATATTAATATAATAAAAGGAAGTTAAAGTCAAATTTAATCAATCCTACTTATATTTAATATTACATATTGGCCTCAATTTTTGACATTTCATTTGTAGAGGAATATTTCATTATTAAATTTAACTTTAAATCCATATCATTATTTTCAAATTAAAAATATTTCCCTCTTCTTGAATAGACCGCTATTTGTCTTATACTGAAAGATGATAACATGAGCTCAACATATTTAATGAACAACCATTAATGCATTACCCTTACCTTTATAATGATTAAGGGAATAAGACCACAAAATAATTTATTAAACCACTTTGAATCTCATACATATTTCAAAAAAATACTTTTTCAATAATTTAATTTGGCATATCATCACGGATGTAATTTCATATTCTACTGGTCCCTAATTGAAAAAAAGTAGAGATGACATCCATGATGCGTATCAGAATAATAATAAAACAAAAGGCGGTGATTTAGTGGCCCGCTTGATGACTTTTTAAAATAAAAATAATTAAAAATAAGTTTTAATAAAGCGACCAATTTTGAAGTTAAAAGTTAAACTTTGGATGCGCCGACTTTTTTTATAAGAATAAGAATAATACAAAGGGCGGTGATTTGACGACTTCTTAAAATAAAAATAAGTTTTTACTTCACCAACACATTTTTAAGTTAAAAGCTAAACTTTGGATAACTTATCTTTTGAATAGAATAAATCAATCATCATAACATTCAATACTTTATTTATGAAAAGGGGCTAGTTTTGATCATGGTTTACTTTTATGCGCCACTCATCATGGCCACCACATTTTCACTTTGAATGGAGATAATAATGCAGAATATTAAATATAGGATAAATATACCGAGAATAAATAATAAGTTTAATACTTTAATATGAAGTTAAATTATAACTAGAGTGGTATTTGTTTTTATGTAAAGGTTAAATATTATTAAAAATACATAATTTTATTGAGAATCATAACGAAATTGGTTTATTTTTATATAAATATTATTTAGGTTAAACGTGTTAGTGGAGTAAGACTTAAAATTATTTTTTATTAATTAAATATTCATTTTTTTTTGGATATAAGGAAATATATTAACAATTTATAACCAAGAGACATCTAGTAAGAGTGACAATTTGCTTTCTTACAAAGCATCAATAAATTATTTTAAGAGGCATAGTTTTATTTGAAGAAAAATGGTGAATCAACTCATATTGATAGATAATAGTTTGTAATCAAAGTTGTTATTATCCATTAATAATTAAGTTATGATAGGTTTTGCTACCTAACAACAACACCAATAAGAATAATATTAGATTACAATGGAAATTTTAATCAAGTATATTAGTAATGTTTACTAAAACTTTTTTTTTGACAAAATAAAATTGGTTAAACATTCTACTTTACATATTAAAGTGTATTTACAATTATTTAAACTTAGATTGAATGCTTCATTAGAACCCAAAACTACATCTTAAAGAAAAATAAAGAAAGGATATTAACAAAGTTTATGGAAAAGTATATAATAATAATAATAATAGATATTAATTACTATTCAAAAGTGATATGCAATAGGTGAGGGATTATGATTCTCAGTGGATATAGAGATTTAATAGTTATATTATTATAAAAGTGTGCCCATTGTAAGCGTGACTTCTTAAGGGCTATGAGATGGGACTAAGTACACACAAAAGTGTGCCCATTGCAAGTGGCCCACCTTAGGGATTTCAAGATAGGCCCAAACACCCAAACACATGAAAAGAACCAAAGAACCAAAATTGAAGGGTAAAGAGACAAAGATGAGGTGGGAAAAAAATCATTAAGAATGAAGAGACTCCCTTAGATAAAGATGAGATCACAAATATTAAAATGAGGAGAGAACCCCTAGGATTAATTTGTAGGGCAAGAAAGTAATGGGTATAAAAAGGAGACTGAAAATTAGGTCACATTCGATATCCCACAAGAGGAACTTGTTGGCTCCTTCATTTGAAGGGTAGTATTAGGATTTAGGCACTAATGCTAAGAAGAAAGAGGAGGCAACTCAGAGTTGGCTCAAGGGAAATTCAATTGGTATGGTTAGAGTCTAATGGCCCTTTTATTTTAAGCAAAGAACATAGTGACACCTCATAAATAAGTAGTGCTAGGCTAACAAGGGACATAATAAGAAAAGGAACATAATTTTTAGTTTGGAAGCCAAGCTACAAGCATAATAAAGGAAGGGTTGTAGAAGAAAGAAAGAGAAATTAAGGAATGTGATTCCTCAATTTAAATGGTAGAAACAATGAAGAATTAAATCTATTTTGTGTATTTTATAAGGGAGCAATTGGCACAAAGTAAATTCCAATGTTTGAGTAGCGAATAATGGAAATAATTTAGAATTTGTGACCTACCAAAGGGTGATGATTACAAATTAAAATATCAAGGATAGTGATTGGGTTGTCATGATATTTATTTATTTTTATATTAGTAGTATTCTAGGTGTTAATCATGTAAGTTGTGTTTGAGACTCATTATAATGTAAGTGGAGTTTTGTGAATGAAGTTGTGAAGTCAATATTCTAATGAGTAATTAATACTAGATTTATTTACGTATTTTGGATGGAAATAAATGGAATGGTAACCCACCTTAAAGTCTTGATTGTGTGGTTTCTTTATATGGATGTTTTGATGTGAGAAATGATAAAAAATGAAAATCATTTAATTAAGTGGCTCTCCAGGTGAGGTGAGAAATGGTTTAAAGCCAAATACCTTGATGACTAGTATTATGAACCATTCATCAAGCCATGGGACAAAAATGAGGGAAAGAGAGTCTTACCTTTTAGTTACCTTCTTGATAGGTATGCCCCCATGATGAAAATCATCATGAAGTAATTCTCTTTTGAAGGAAAGTTCTCTGGACTCTACACATACCATGTCAGATTGCTTATGCACTTCACAAGAGTCAAATTGCTCAACATCCCATACTATTTGTTCAGGAGCACGGAAAAAATGGTCTACATAGTACAGAAGAGAGAATATGATCAACAAATGAACAACCTCTTCCATCACTCTTTGATCAAAATTATTGTACTCCATCATCTAAACCAGTTGAATATTTCATTGGATGCTTTCATAGCCAATGATGTTTTCACCACTCCACAAGCTCAACATGTTGAAACCATCCCTCCTTCACCTCATTCCACTGCATCTATTCCTCCACCAGCTCATCCTACTGGACCCATATCATCACCATCATCAGTATTTCAGAGTCAAAATGGGTCATCGAGCAGAGTTGTGGTCGAAGAGCCTAAAAAGACCAAAGAGGCTGAAAAGTACAAACAAGTCAAGACCTATCAGAGGGGATCTAGGCAGATGTTTTCTCCACATATTTTGGAAGGGGAATTTCCTTCTTCATCAGCAAAGCAGGTAAACCGGGATGAGCATAAGAAAGAGGCAGTTGTTCATGAGAAAGTCATGCAAGAGGATGAGGATCCTCATGATGAGGAAACATAGTTTTACCTAGTTGACTTGGATCAAAAAGATGTTCATGAGGCCTCAAGCTTGATTATCAAAGAGAAGGATGCCCAAATCAGAGAGCTGCAAACTAACTTGGATAGAGATTATTTTTTCATTTCATTTCTTGAGCAAGAGAATAAGCAACTGAAAGATCAGCAAGTACTTATGGAGCTAGAGTTTCTCAAAGAAAAAAGAGGTAAGGCCATGATGTCACTTGATGATCTTGATCATGATGATATTCAAACAATCAGAACAAGACCTAAGATAAGAGGTCTTAAGAGAGCTCTAAAACAACAAAAAATTGAGGATGAAAAACTCACTTTTGAGGAGAGGATTGCTAAGGAGGTTGAAGATGATAGAGAAATATGGCTAGATAGGGTAAACCTCCACCTTGAGAAACTCCTCTGGCAAAAGGAAAACAAAGATAACAAGAGGCTCAAAAACATGTCTAACGGGTACATCACAAGAAATAATATCTGTAGCATTAAACTCAAGCAATTGGAGGAAAAACATAAGCAAACCCTAGCAAAGAAAAAGGAAGGAGATAATATTGACATCTTTGCTGAGGTCTCTCTCATTTCTTAGCATACTTCATCAGCCTTCTACAAAACAATTTTGAAGGGTTTTTGAGCAAATTTTGAAATTTTATTTTTTGTGCAAACTTCTGATAGTTTTCAACACAGCTTTACTATCATGAGCGCATTGCCCTAGGTGTTGCACTTCTTCTAGAGTCCTCAAAATGCAAAAATAAGATCACCTTTGGATTCAGGAGGTAGAAAATAGTCAAGTTTGACACTTGTATAAGAAAATTTGGACAATCTGGTAGGGAGAAAGGTAAAAAAACCTCAAAATTCATGTTTTTGCCATGATTTTCAGCAAGGCGCTGTGCTCCTAAACAATCTTTGGATATTGAACTTTTGGAGGGCTAAAAATCATCATTTTTTAAAACCAAGTACATTTATGTAAACTATACATGACAGTATTTCCAATGAGCTATCATGAGCTCAATTTTGAAATCATAAACCCCCTCAAAATTTGAGTTGAAGATGGCATTGTGCTCCTGACACTCGCACTGTGCTCCTCACCAGTGACTGATATTTCTGATTATTTATTAGTTTTTTTAGTTTAACCATGGAAAATCATGATATTACTGAAGTAAATGATGGATTTAAATATAATTAAGTTGTTTTTTAGTTACTTAAGGGTAAATACATTAGGTAAAAGTCTTTTCGAGGATGAATGCATTAGTTTCACCAAAGTTTGGGATGAGTCAGTTTGACCTCCCTACAGTTTAGGTTTGCAGTTTAGACTTTTATGGATCAACTCCTCAACTCAGGGATTCAACCCTTGAGGTTGGGATAAGTTGTTTCTTCCATATATCTTTCACCTCTTGAGTCATTTGAGAGGTTTGATGTTGTTGTATTGATCAGAGAAACTAGTGTATTTAGATTTTGGCAGGAATATATTGGACGAGTTGCAGTTATTTTGGTGGGATTCATGTGGTACTGTATTTTCGCATAGTTTATTATTCTGTTGCATATGTATGATTTTTTTTTACTTTCCATGTTCATTCCAATTCTATGATATGTTTGATTCCCAAGTTTGATAAGAAGAATACATCTTTTATGCTCTGTTTTGGTAGAATCACCATAATTTGTTTCATTTATTCAGTTTAAAAGGAATTCATGTACTATCATGCTCTTTTTATCACCTCACCAGTCTGATCCATCTCACCTAAGAACCCTAAATTGTTAAAGTACCTACCTACCTTACCCCATCAGATGACTGCAATTCTGACCTTATTTTCCCTGACCTAGTTACCTCTTTGACCTAATTCACTCATCCAACACCCAAAACAACAAATAAAAGCCCCTGTGCTACTATACCCCTAAAACCTAATTGATATAGCCCTCTTGGTTGTGATCCCTTAGAGAGATCCCTCTCCTTCCTAGTAGGGCTAGCTACTTGGTGAGAGCTTTGTCTGTAGTTACCTTTGTTGGTCTCTTCTCAGCCTCGAAGATTCGGTGGAGTGCTAACATTCTTGGCGACCATACTGGGGAAGCTAAGTAACATATATTCTTTGGTTGTATGATTATAATTCAATTCTTGGCCTCTATATGATAGTTCTAATATTTTTTTGAGGTTGATCTGAAAAAGTTGCAGAGAAAACAATTTGTTGAACAGTGAAAATTCTGGCTTCTAGGAGATACACCAGATCAAATCCTGATCCTCACCCAGCTAATTCAGTCAAAGATGTAGAGAGGCTCGTTTGGAAGCATAAATATCAAGCTACAAAAATTTAGTCAAATCCAATCCCATTGGTAAGGTCTTATTCGCTGCCTGCTAAATTTCTATCTCTCGAAGATATACCATTTGATTTAAAATTTGAGTTGTCTTTGTTTTGATCTAAGTCTGAAACCTCATTAGCTGACATAGTATTTGATCCATTAAGGCTTTTTGAGGTCAAGTCATTATCTGAATTAGATATTAGTTCTTTAAAACTTGAAGAAAATTTATCCTTTGAAGAAACTAAGTCTGAATCAGACTTTGACACTAAAGTCTGGAGTCAATTTTATAAAATTGAAATTTTAGCAAACCAACTTCAGTAACAGTCAGAAAAATCCATAATCCAATATCAGAAAGAGTCAATACCTATCCCAACACACTCAAAGTTAGTTGTTGTTTCCTCTTCCGCACCATCTAATTCATCACCTGTTCAACAAACTCTTCCTAGTGTCACTCACGTAGTTCATTCAACGAGAATTATGGCCAGATTTTCACCCCTCATCTTACCAGGTCAAATACATGCCTTACCTCAAGGTGATGGCCAAAGACTTCCACTTTTTGATGAAAATTCTTCAATCACTGCAAAACATCACATAGTTAAAGTCACTGACTTTATTGATTTGGAAGAAGTAGATGAAGATGATGCAAAAATGAGAATCATAGTTCAAATTTTTTCATGATAAGTTAAAGTATGGTTCAGATCATTAAATTCAAATTACATAGCTACTTAAAATCATTTGATAGATGCTTTCATAGCCTGATGGGAGGTAAATAATAATCCATTACAAATATTTTCTAAATACAATAATCTGAAAAGAGAACCAAATTAATGAGTACAAGAATTCACTTCCCAATTCAACAGAGTATATAATTCCATTCCTAATGAGATCAAACCGCCTCTAGGGTTGGCCCTTTTGCATTACCCGGATGGTTTTGATCCAGAAATGGCCTATCAGTTGCAAGAAAGGAATTCTTCTACGTTAGAAGACATGCAGAAAAATGAAATTCGCGTAGAAGCTAATTTCTCCATCAAGAAGTAAAAAATGAAGGGTGAAAGGAGAGTAACTATCAAAGAGGATGCATCATCATCTTCTGATGTAAAACTGGACACTTCGATAAGAACAGTTGAAAGTATGGTTGACATGATGTCTATCACTGAAAAGCAGTCGGAACCCAAAGTTAGAAATCCTAACTTCAAAGGACAGCAACAACAACCTCAATTCAGAATCAAGCAAAGGGAACAGAGGTCACCTGAGCAACCAACACAGCCACAAAAAATTCAGACACCTTTGCAGCATAATTATGCTTAAGGAGTTGAATAAGAAGAAGAATAATATCATATTGTTGAAGAGAACCACTTTTTTACAGCTGATGGCCGGCCCATATTTTTGACAGAAGATGAAGAGTATGCTGAGAAGAAGGAGGTACCCAATGATGAAGACTATATTTTAGCCCAGGATCATCAGTTGGAGGTTGAATATCATGATTATCAGTGAGGATACTTGAATTCCCTCAGCTCATAGCAGAGGCAGTATACATTGATAGGTAGAGATGTCCTAATAACTCCTATTCAGAAGCGAGCATCTAAAAAAAAGATACTCAACCAAAACAAAATTCTCAAGGTAATTAGAGTAAATGAAAGGAACCTACAACTGCAAATTAGAACAAAGATAATCAACCGTCTACAAGCTCATCAGATAAATAAAATTATAGCCAAAGGAAATAATCTACATCAAAAGATCATGCCGAAAAAAGAGACATCATTAAAGAGGTAGACAAATCCACTCCTTTCAGCTTAGAAACTAAAATTTCCAAATTTAAAGTGTCAATACCTTTAACTGAACTTGTCAAGAATAATCAGTATAAGTCTCATGTATCCAAAATGTTAAAGGTATATACTTCATGTGATATACTCAATGTCGAAGATGACCAACTTGAGCTTATATTTGGTCCAGCAATAGACGGTCAGTTAGAGGATAGTGAAGTGGTGAGCCCTCGTATTGCACCAAGAGTGCTGCAATTCTTAGGGTTGCCCTACTTTACTTTATCAACCCGAGGTTCGTACGAACTTGGAGGTGACAATAATATATACACAACAGATGCATTCTCTTCATGTCATACTCTTCCGCTCTACGAAAGGGTGCTACTTTTAGGGGTTCTCACTGAAGTATGTCACACTTCAATGAAACTAAAATAAATTGCAGAAAGGAAAGGAAATAAATGAAACTAATTCAATTTGCAGAAAGGAAACGATAGAAATGA